>JASDQU010681146.1:27556-45868 GCA_032191745.1 Picea mariana
CTTCCCAATTCTCTAGCTGCAACTGAAAGGAAGCTACAACCCCCTATTTACAGGCTCCACCTCGAAGGAAGCTACAACTCCCTGAATTCTCTGGTTCTAGCTAGAAGGTAGATACAACCTCCTAGGTTCTTTTGATATAACCGCAAGGTGGCTACAACCACCTATTTCTCAGAATCCAACCTAAAGGAATCTCCAAGTCCTTGATTCTTTGGTTCCAACTAGAAGGAGGCTACAACCCCCTTTCCTTGCCTTGTCCAATCCCCTGAAATACAAGTGTCGACCAACTGTCACTACCACAATCACTACCAATGTCATTGCCATTATCATTGTCATTGCCTCTGTTACATCAACCTGTAACCTGTAACTGTATCCAACCTATCACATCAACCTATCCAACTTGTCACTCTCACCGATACTCGACCATATATTATCACATGGATCATACACCAAGGACACCTCTCAACTATATTTCCAACATTACCAACACATGCCTCTACCAAGCATGTACCAAGATCACCAACATACCATAACAAGATATGTGTCTCAACCATGTACCAAACCATCAACCTGTACCATACCAAGCATCAATCGTGTACCACAACCTATACCACAAGAAGTGCATCAACCATGCACCAACACCTGTACCAAACCGTGCATCAAGTATGCACCAACACTTGTAACAAACCGTGCATCAACCATGCACCATAACTTGTACCATATTCCTCAACCATCAACCATGTATACCAAGTACCAATCATGTATCATACCATTTATCAACCATGTACATGGACATCAACACCATACAATGTGCCAACCATGCACATCAATCTTGTACATCAAAACCTATATCATACCATGTGCCAACCATGCACATCAACCATATACCATATCATGTATCATATACTATAGACCATGTACCATGTAATTTGTCTTAACTATATACCATATCCCTCTCAATCATGCCATGTACCATAAGATAAGCCTCATGTATATGCCAATATCACAAAGGTATGCCTCTAACAATGAACCATAACAACCGTATACCAAGTATCGAGAATATGTCTCAAGCATGTAACAATATCACTTTAACTATGTACCATCAAGGGCTTCCAAGACATGCCTTAAGCATTTGCCATACCATCCAAGATAGAAGCCTGAAAAAAATACATAAATGAAATACTTTTACACATGAAACCTGAAGCATACCATCTCAAACTGTGATGTACCATCAAACCTTGCTGCAACTCATCCACACATTATTTTTCAAACCTTTTCCCTAGGTACACGACCTGTCCTCATGTATCCTGTGTATGTATGCAACATGTCCTTTCGTAGCTTTGCATATTGTAGCATCCCCTTCGTTATGATAGGTACCTCTCTCAGAACCATTCCTCAAACATTTCCCATGACACGTCTTCGACGACCATGTTCAGCTGTGGTAGGAGTGTCTTCCACCATAGAAGAGAGCTCCCCTTTAGTTGAAAGAACTCCATGCAGATCTTCATTATGGAGGTATAGTCATGAAGTACAAATCACATTGCCATATTCTCTAGCCATGCCTCGGTGGCTCCGCCGTCCGGGGCACCAAATAACTCAAGAAATTTGACCTTCTCGAGTTCACAGTGAATGCTACCAGTACCGATTAGAGCGTGTGGTGGACCCTCAAGGGGTGCCGATGCTCTGGCATCATCTTTGTACAAATGGATGATCAGTGCCTCAGACATGCACTGAAAAGATCTCATCATTCCGACCACATCACCAACTATTATCTTCTCCTGCTTGACAACCTGTTCGTCTCCTTGGGGGTTAGACCCCTCAGGCATGGATGCTACTGGAGGCGTCACACCTCCTCCCCTAGAACCCCATCGTCTTCCTCCACGACGTCCTCTAACCATGATTACCTTCACGAATACAATTCAACTCAATTAGCAACATTATAATCAAATCATATCAACAAAATCCGTTGTGATCCCAAGTCGCGGGTTGAACCCTCTCTGATACCATGTGTAACATCCCCTTCATTATGACCACAGGTGAAGAAATTTAATTTTTTGTTTTTTGTTTTTAAGAATTAAGAGGCAAGAAGGCAATGGCCACAATGGTTTAACCTCACCATAGACGACAAACATAAGCATGCAACCCAGGCAATAGGAAACTATGACTCCACTCACTAGCACAAGGGTAACTAGGCAACCTGTGCAGAATAACAAGGAGGATTGACTACTCACCTGACGCAACAAGACACTCCTAAATGCTAAGGGACAAATCCCCCATCCCGACACAATGATGTTGACGACAAAGACTAGAACCTCAAGGCGCACGAACCAAATGCCTGAATGCGTTCAACTCGTGCGCAAAAAAAAACTTACAACGCTCGACAACACTCACATGGAAAACAATGACTTCGGCCAAGTTATAATTCGCCGCTATCCAAATAGGGCACGTCATGATACCCTCATCAGGTATCATGCCGTCCCCAGGTGATAGACGCATCAATAACCTTGGCGCAACACATCCTATCCATACCAAGGACTCTAGAAAACTTCGACGTGCTAGTAGTCGAATACTGATAGGGAGACTAATAACTATACCCACACCCCGCACAAAAGGTCGACGAGACACAAGAGGATGACTACCAGGGAAGTCACGCTTCGTCAACCATCTGACCCATTCATCAAGTCTAAACTAGTCAACAGTTACAAATTGTTTTTGACATTGAGTATCCATCGAAATTTAGCAAGTCTAAATTTTAATTTGGTCTTTAACTTATCAACTGATTAACAATTAATAAAATCCAATCGACCATTCTACTTTACACCATAGTCATTAAATTCAATCAAATAACATTAATTACGAATCAGTTCGGTAACTCTGCATTACAATTTAATCATTAACCACAAGTTAAATTAGCAGGTTTAACCTCTACTTTGGTCAATACTTACTAATCTCATTTAATCATTAATCATAGTCTAATTGGGAATTTTCTGAATTAATACCAATTTACAACCTAACTATCAGTTTACAATATATAACCACATTCTCCATATCAATGGTGAATGCTACGATTACAACACTTGTAAATGATTAAATTACACAGGCCTTCTATCTAGTAACCGTACCCAAAAATAACTAGCTGTCTATTCACATTAAGAAGGTAACTGCTGACTATTAACATCGTTGTAGAAATTTACATTGTCATTAACATAACTGCAGACCATTAACATCGCTGTGGCAGTTATCCTGGCAATTAATAAGGAAATTAACATAGTATTTAACATTGCAATTAACATGGTAATTAACATGGCCAACATCATCGCTGTAGTAATTAAAGTCTGGAAGTGAGAACGTTGGGTACACTCAATGTGAAGGAGAATAAAAAGGACAATACAAAACTGTGGAAGGATCAACTCATGGTCATTCGACAGCCCAAACGTAGTCAACATTTAAGGAAAAATTCATGTCCATTCCAACAAACACAATCATCATTCTAACTAGTGTTACACCTCAAAATTACTCACTTTGCAAGTGTCCCAAGTGTCGTCATTAGTGTCGCAAGTGTCGCATCTTGACCGCAAGTGTATAAGTGTTGCTGACATCATACTACCTTCTTGCCTATGTCATGCCTCCAACAACATGACAGGGACACTTAGGACACCTCAAAGATTAGTTGTGAAAAGGAGGAATCAGTCTACTAGAAATACAAGTCTCTTTCTATTGGAAGAACCACTAAAAATTGAGTTTCAAAGAGGAGAGCTCCCCTATACACTATCAGGGGGAACTATAACACTCTATCCATCCTTTTGGGGGAGCGTTATAACACCAGTGCTTGCTTTCCTTCTCTTGGAGAGTGCTATAACGCTCTGATGCCCCTTTTGGAGGAGTGCTACCTATTCTAGGCGAAAATTGGTTTGTTGAGAAGAATGAGGGAAAGATCCCCTCAATATCTGAAGGCAGTTGGATTTGAATCCTTGGTCAAGCCATGATCTTAGGGAAGATCCATAACTGAAGGAGGAAAATCCTCAACTTACCCCAAATATATCTCAAGTGGCTGGGCCTATCTAAACCTATATAAATAGGCCTTCTCATGGTGAAAGAAAAGGAGAAAGGTATTGTGAAGCATCCAACTTATGATCTCATGAATAAGTTTTCGTTTGGAGCATCAACATTCTGTGTGTGGACTGTTTGAGAAAGGGTTCGGACGAGGAGGGCTTGACGAAGTTGCTACACTCACATCTATGGATGTAAGTATGCTTCGTTGTTGTTCTCATTAATATAATATGCTTGGCCTGTTTCTTTCAAATCTGTGTTTGATCTTACATGAATTTGTCTCTAATAGAAAGGTCTATTTCGAGCTAATCTTAGTAGAGTAGGAAGTTGTTCGTACTTTTATTTGTCTACAGGGCTTATCGAGGAGCGTAAGATTGGAGCTCAACTCGGACCGTGCAGGGAAAAACACTAGTAAAAGGTACTTCTTTTCTCCTTCCTCCTCACACATTAGTTTATCTAGATATAAAAGGAAGTCGGTGTCCATGATAAGCATCTTCTGTCTTAGGAGTTAAGAGTCTATCTCTCAAGAGGATATCTACCTGTCCACAGGGAGATTTTCCTTCAATAGAAATTGGTGACTCCACTGGGGATCGAATCAAAACTTTCAGTTTTGGTTTTCCTCACAGAACTTTTCTTACCCTTTGTTATTTTTGGACCTTGTTCACTCCATATGTTTGATTTCATATATTGATTGAATCCTTATTCCATCACACATACTCTGAATGCCAAAGTTCAACTGAGTTTTAGGGTTTTTTGGACAATTTTCTGGGTTTTAGGACACCAGCGCTCCCCTACCTTGTTATCAGGGTGCCAACACTCCCTGAAGGTCTTAGACAGAGCATTATAACTCTCTAGTGCCCCTTACACCAGAGCACCAACCTCCCTTTGCAAAAAATCCTTTCCAGAATTGTCTTTCCTGAAGACTAGTCTCTGTTTTTTCACTTGCTGAGCTTCTTTGTGATTCAATGCTTCTTCCTGTTGACCTTTGAAATCCTTCCTTCTGAGAAATAATCACTTTGCTGTTCAGATTTTGTGGCCTTCTTCCTTATTTTGAGTTTTTCTGTTGTTGAGAACTTGGAATCAATCCGCTGCTTTCTTCTCTCTTATCCAACTGAGTGAGAACTCTGGTGAAGGGCATCATAAATCTGTGAATCATCTTAGTTGGTTTTTTGAAGTCATTGTTATTAAACATCTCTCTTTTGTGTGAATTGCTTGATTTTATTTGTTATCTTTTGTTTGCTTTTGCTTCTTGTTTCAATCATAGCAAGAGGGTGTGTTGTTTGTGCGAAATTTGCTTATGCTTGTCCGAATCTACTTGATCTGAAAGGGTAGTTGGCAGGAGAAGTTTTTGCATTGAGTTAATCTTCATTCACATATAAACGAAAAAAAATACATCTTAGTGATTTGTTTTCATATTAGAAGGCTTTTCATAAATGTTATAGCATTGCATTGGATTCGATTGAGAACCAATTGATTGAGGACATTCCATATTAGTGTTTGATAGTGAAAACGACTCTTTCTCTTTCCCTTAAATAGGCGTTCATTGAAAAGAAATGATTTCTTATCATCTTTCATGCATTTTTAAGGAATTTGAGTCATCATTCCATCAGTTTCACTTTCATACACCCTTTGAGTAAAGAACAGCTGAAACACGAATGCTAATTAAAAATTATCTAGAACACTTTTGTTTTTAGGATCTTCCACCAACAATGGACCAGGGTTAGCACTTTGGATTAGGCTGTGAGTACAACTCTCCAAATTTTTCAAAAAAAACATTAGCATCTTGAGCTAGGGAGAGTCAAATCCAATTTTCGTATTGGTTTTCTGGGATCCCCCTCTCACATAGGGGTTACACACGAAGTCACATTCGAGTGAATTACGGAGATTATCCCTCTGTGGTTCAACTGTTTGTAGTGGTCGGATCGTATATTGGGGGTCACTTGAAGGTATACCCACGATTATGTGTGGGAGCCTCTCAGGTTGATTTCAGACTTGTTATCCTGCCCATACGTTTCAGATTGGACTGTCGACTGTACCCACCCAGGGACTCATTGCGAATTGATGTCTTTAGTTGCCATAATATTTAGGTACTTACACAAGGTGACGATGAAGGGAATTCTCACTATACCTGGAATAGACATTGGTCAAACTCACTCGGGCTCCTTGGAGGGTAAATACAAAATTACCGCATGGAATTTTGCACCAAGGTGAAAGTCTGTTAAGCAGGTCACCATTGTAACTATTCTACCATATCCTAGCCCCTTCTCGACTTGATCACGCGACGTTGGATTTCATCACCAACTAGTACGATCATCGAGAGAAGTTTTGTTTTCTTGGTTGATTCCTAAATTTTATTAGTGTATGCTGTTTCTTTTTGATTAGTTGGCCCTAGTTTTTTAGTGTGTTCTGTTATTCTCCACAATTGAGCCTGTAGAGGATAAAGGTCTTCGCCGATCACGTAGGATGCAAGGGCTGCCTCCGAAAGGCTATCAATCCTTACCTCCTAACCCTCTAGAAGACAACTACCGTAGAGAGGTAGAAAATCAATACGATGCTGGAAGTGTTATTTCTCCTCCGTTAGATAACTCATAAGGTGCTTTGGTTACAGTTGAAAATCCCACTACATCTATGTTGATAACTCCTATTGAACCACTTTTGGTTCATTTAGACTCCCTTGGGAATGTCATAGACGAAGAGGTCCCACAATTACTAGAGAGGATTTTTACCGAAACATATATGGGATCCACAGAACCAATCTTTGGTGATGAGTATAGGACTCCCGTTCGTCCTAGCACTGCGGTAGATACCAATCCCACACCTGCTCATTTTGTATGGAGGACTTCATCGGGACGCGACCTCTATGAACATTTTGAATCCTTTCGAAAACTCTTTCATCCTCATGAACCTCCTAGTGAAATAGGACCATCCGGTCAAACCATGAATCACCCAGTCGATCAGGTTATTAACCCTACTGTTACACTAGCACAAGTCCATCCCAATGCTGGACTCATCACCTCTACTCATCTCCAAGGCACTTCAATCTCTACCCCCGTTTCTACAAGATTTTACTCTACAGCTCCACACGATCCTATTGGGACATCTCTTTAATCGAGAATGCAGACCCCTGCTAGCCCAACACAACCGACTGGAGGGAAACCACCATTTAACGAACCTTTCCCTCTTAGAGGAATACCTTTCCATGGCGAGCCTACCCCTCCTAGGGGACAACCCCATTTTCATGCTCCTCCTGGAGGGCAACCTTCATTTTCCAGTCATTCCCCGGTCGTTAATCCACCACTGGTAGGGGGGCAACCTTCCTTTGCTGGAAACCCTTCACAATCCCGGGGAGTATCTTCAGGAGGAACTTTCATTCAACCCCACATTGGGGGGCACTCATCTCATAATCCACTAGGAGGGGTACCAAATCATGTTCCTTCCAGAACATCTTACGGACAATCTTATCCGGGTGGCATCCCAAACACCACCTGGAGTTCTCCGGGACCACAGTCTTATCCTCCTCATGGGTCTAATGTGTATCTGCCTTTGGGATCTACTCCTTACCATTCTCAAGGGAAAAGTTTTTATCCCCCTCATGGGAAAATAAATCACCTGGCCTATAATGCTCAGAACCTACCGGGTCGTGCAAATGTTTCTCATCCATCATCGAATCCTGTTTATCCTGGCCAACAACAACTGTATGTAAGAGGACCTACTAGTTACACCTATCCACCTAACCCATTTTATGGTCCTACTGGTGTTCCTATGCCGCACCAGTATCATCTACAAATTAACCGATAGCTACCTTTCCTTGTGACTCTGGATCTCCCAAACTTGTCTCGATTAACTAATGATCCTATTTTTCATTCACTGGTTTGGCCAGTCATTCCAGCTAAACTTCCTTCTGATATTCCAAAATTTGACAGAAAATCTGGCGAAGATCCAAACAACCATGTGATGAATTTCCATTTGTGGTGTTCATCAAACTCCCTCATGGATGATTCTGTACGTTTTCATCTTTTTCAATGAACACTTATAGGCTCGGCGACAAAGTCGTATATTGAACTACCACGTGCTTCTTTTCATGATTTCAATTCCCTCACCATGTATTTCCTCATGCACTTTCAATTGCCTATTCGCTACGAGACAGGTACTGAACTCTTGACTTCCCTTCGTCAAACTAACTCCGTGCATATCTCTGACCATATTTATGAGTGGAGGTGACGACGAAGGATGATCAAGGCAATCATTCCTAACATATTATTGGCGGAATGGTTTACTAAATCACTTTTACCCCCAATCGCTCGCGATGTCGCTATGGGTGGCGTGGTCACAGAGGAACAAGCCATCACTTGAGATCAGTATTTATATTTGGTTTATTCCCAATCTGGTACTTTGTATGATTTGCTTTCGAATGCTGCTCGAGCTAATACCGATCCATCTAAGCCATCATCCTCACCTCATGTGGATGGTGTTATCAGTTCCATCAAAACTCAATATTTTTCCCAATCGACCACACTATCCTGTACCTCCCCCCAAACTCAGATCTCTGAGGTGAATGTAGTTCAATCTGCCCCTTCACAACAATCCAGAGGTAAGAAGAAGACAAAGAATAAATAAAAACATAACAATGAGCAACCAAAAAATCAAACACCTGCTATCGAAAAGCAAACGCAACAGAAACTGAAATTCCCGTGTATCATTTGTGGTGACAATCACTACACTCGAGATTGTCCACTAAATTTTCCAAGGAAAGTCACAACCCACTGTGCTTACTTAGCCTTTTCCATAGCAACAATCCATGGTTGCTGAAACCCCCTCTCCTGGGGGCAGTTCTAGCCATCCTAATGATGAGGCCTCATCGAGTGCACATATTTATATGTTTAATGGGATTAATTTGACCACTCGCTCTAAGATATACGACACACTAGGTAACCCTGACAAAGGAAAAGACATTAACAGTACCGGTACTTTACCAGATCCATCATCGTCCTCCGTTAGTCTTCCATCAGTTAATCTTCCGTCTAGACCACTTCAGATTGAGAAACCCACGTTCGACTCTATCTTACGTCCTCCTAAGAGCACTATCCACAAAGCTACCTTTAATCCTAGTTCACGTGCTGCCCAAAACTACAACATTGTTGAAGATTTGGTTCAAGCACCATGTGCTATGTCTGCGTTAGAAGTTCTACAACACTACCCCAGTCAATGTAGAATGCTCTTTGCCGCTATTGGAACTATTGATCCTGAGTCATCCAACCATATCATCTTTAACCTGGACAATTATGTGTCTCGGCTCTCCCACCAACTTGCTTTCCAAGTTGATGTTGTTGTTCACAATCAACAAATACACCGAACTATTCTGGATGAGGGAGCCTCGACTTGTGTCATGTCTTTGGTGTGTTGGAAAGGTTTAAAATCACCCACACTTAACAAATCCCCAGCGATGTTACGCACCTTCGATGGGTGAGGTTTTCATCCCCACGGGATTTTACAGTCCCTGCCCATCCAATTGGGTGGAAAAAATGTTACTATTGATGTTGAGGTGGTCGATGCTCCCCTCGATTACAACTTGTTACTTGGAAGAAGTTGGTTTTATGCTATGACTTCCGTTGCCTCGTCAGTTTTTCGATGTGTCCAATTTCCTCATCAGGGCAAAATTGTCACTGTTGATCAATTGGATTTCTGCATGACCAATGCTCATGCTCCCACTACCAACAATATTCCTTTCTTGGGAGACCACAAGATCACGTATGAAAGCGTTGGTGTTGTCTTACTGAAATATTCTAGCCTCATGGGTACCTTCCCTACACCACTTCCACTGACTACACATCATATTTCCATCGTTGATATGATTTCGACCACGACTTATCAATCTTCAGAATCATCTGACCCTTGGATTGTACCTCGTCCATTGGAATTCGATGCACTAGGTGACACCGTGCCACTTGGTCCAGCCGAACCATCATATGTTTCTATCGAATCCACTTCTCCCTCGTCAGATGACCAACATCCATTGGCACCTGACCATTCCTCGATGCAATCACGGTTGAGTTCCTTGTCGTCTTTGATCGATTAGATTTCCCCAATTTTTCCTTTTCATGAATCTATTTCAGAAATGCTTTGCATTGACAAGTTACCTCGGGATAATAACCATCACTGATCCTCTTTTCTTCCCCCTCGTGAAGAAATTCAGGAAGATATACACTCTATCTCCCCTCCTGATGTTGATTTTCCATTGTCTCCCATGCCTTTGACTTTCGATGATTTGGATCCAATAGTTGACATGGTGATTTATTTGGTAGGGTTGTTGGAGCCTGATCTCCTTACTCCTATCGCGACCCTCAACATGTGTTCCTTCCCGAGTGACTATCTTCCATCCAACGAAGATCTCCTGGACTCCATGTGTTGTGAGGGAAATCTCCCTACAGACTAGCAAATAGGGCTTAGACTTTGCATGCAGATATGACCGAAGAAAAACTACTTTCTACCTTCATCCCTAGATTTAAATCCCCTTTTCTTAGTAAATGCATAGAAATATCAACCTACCTCGTTCCCGATGTTTGATGTCGATCCTCCATTGTACTTGATTACTTTTTCACAATACTCCTTCCAAAGATGACCTGCATACAATACAAGCAACAACTACGCATGCATCCTACTTATATACTAATGGGTTAGAAATCCAAACATATACTAATCAAACTATAGAAAGTTCATGAATTGGGTCAGGAAAAGCATTTTCTTTATTAGTTTGAATGAGTCAACTTACAAAAGTTGAGACCGGCCACCACTCCATGAACCTGATCCTAGGCTCCTCTTTGACTATCCTCCAACTGCTTTGCTTTGTATCTCCTTTGGCACTAGGAAAGGCTAAAGGGTTGGGACAATGGGAATGTGCAAATGGGCATAGTTTTTTTGCTATATTTTTCCTCCTCCAAATGGGACCCCTACCCCTTCTTTTATAGGCTAGAAGAAGCTAGGTATTTGGACGAACCCTTAGCCATGCATGGCCGAGAGTTTCAATTAACTCACCCATAGCTTTTGTGTTCCGTCGACAACTTTCCCTTTTTTGTGCTTTTGTTGGTCCACGCGGGCTGTTTTGGGTCAGCCAGCGTGTACACACGTGCAGTAATGGAGTAGGGCACGTGGGCCTTTATAAAAGAGGATTTTCAAAGAGTTGTTCAGTAGTGCTTTGGCAAAGAAGGGATATGAGATGGCCTGATGCAAGATAAGCATGTATGGTGCAATTTAGGGTTATAACAGATGCCCCCGTAATGTTTGAGGTCAGAAGAGCATCTGATGGTTGAAATACATTACCAATCTTTATTGATGTGCCGAACGATTGAGCCCAAGGATCAAGAACCGAGAGGCGCCATCTGCAAAATAACAAATGTCTCACCTAGGCGGGCATACCCATGCTCGGGATAAAGTAGAATCATGGATACGAATCAAATACACTGTAGATCCATGTCATATAACTATATAAAGAGTAGCCGCAAACAATACACAGTGGAGCTACATCTCGAAATCAGAAAGATATACATATAGAGTATCCATCTTCCAGAAGCTGATTCGGCCTGATGGCTGGAGATGAGGTCTTCAGAGCTCGAGCAACAACTTCAAAATCTTCCAAACTCAGCTAGGAGTGTAATATGAGTGTACGACTGGACTACCTAGAGGTCTTTGACGGTTTGTTGGTCATGGACTTGATGATCAGACTAAAGACTTCATTGATTTCAAACAAGGACTTGATTGGATGTTTAGGATGGCTAGGCATGAGGGCAAGAGAAAAAAATGTAGAGGGGCCAACTCAGGCTTGGTGACAAACTTCCCTTGGAAAATAGCACGACAAATGATGAGACTCAGGAAGCATGGCATTAACATAAGTTTATGAGGCAGGAGGCAACGAAACTCTCCATATGTTTGGAAGAATAACCAAATGGGGGAGGACACAGCTCTATGTAGCGAGAACAACTTCCTAAGGTCATATTAAATCCCAGGGTTTGATGAACAAATGGACAGATGTGCTTTATCCAACGGCGACTCATTATGCTTCCAATAAAGAAAATACTTTTCCCTTCCTCTTTTTGGGGTATATTTGATTTTTTTTGTCCTTTTCAATAGTTTTGGAAAAAGATTAAAGGAATGTTACATTACAAAAGAGGAACGAGTGTTGCAAACATACAAGTTCAAGGCACAAGGGAAAGACTGATGTTTAGAATAATGATACTCGGGAAAAATCCTTTGGGGTCCAAGGGTGTTAAAACACAAAAGAAAACTGTTACTAGGCTGACATAGAAGGTATGAAAATGCGGTTAACAAAACACACAATGGTAACGTCCTTCGATGTAAGTTTAATGAGCCCAGGGAAGGTAAGCTTAGTAGTTTTTCATATTTAGAGAGTCTGAAAAAACATAAAAGGAGACTCCATTGGGGTACCTTTTTCGAAGATAGTCTAGTCGATTCGAAAAAGGGTAAACTAACACTGATTAGACATCGATTCAAAACCATTTTAATGAGTGTGACAAGGAGAAGATAACTTGGCTATTTTTTCATTTTTAAGGAGTCTGAAAAAATCTTAACTATGGACTCCGTCAGAAATGTTCTTCTGGACCAATTTAATGAGTGTGAAAGAATAAGGTCACTCGACAATCTTTTCAATTTTAGGGAGTCTGAAAAGAGCTTAACTATGGACCCTGTGGGGGTTCCTTCTTCGTAAGTTTAGTCCCTCAAGCCCGAAAAAGTGATAAAGTTATACCTGAGAGTACTCTTCTATAGAGCCGATATTCCATAGAGTATACCTTTGTTCGTACAGTTGATCGTCCAGACCGAAAAAGGGGTAAACTACCGTCGGACAGACGTGACTTCAAATTTTAGTTTAATGAGCGTGAAAGGCCACAAGATCGCTCAACAATATTTTCATATTTAGAGGGTCTGAAAAGGGCTTAAAAGAAGACCTGTTATATTTTGGGAGTCCTGAGGGTGAGGTCAAGAGCGAAGAAGAATCATGAAAATGAGGCTCAAACTCATATTCAGGAAAAACTGCAAGGAGTCCCGAGCCTATAGTGTTGTAGGGACAACATGAATACCATATTGCAACCAGGATCTACCTAGGGCATCCATGTTTCGATAGGCTCTACCACCAAGTTGCGACACTTCTAAAACATAAATGATAGTTCCATGTCACAATTTGATGGGATCAATTCTGTGGCAAATGAAAAACACAACGAGATACAAAAGTCAGGGTAGAAACCTAACCTATATGCTCAAGTTGGTCATTGGAAATATTTTTATGGACCGTCAAAATTTACTCAAAACTCATTAAAAAAATAAAAAATGTCACAATACCTGATCAAATCCCTCCCATATAACTCTTGAATCACTCTAAATGGTTTTTGGTATAAAGAAAATGATAAGGGAGGCCAAAAAAGTGACAAAAAGAGGCCAAAAAGTCTATAAATAGAAGCTGGCAGCTCATTATCACCATTACTGATTTGGAAATTGACTCTGTAGCCAAAAGACCCCCCTTTGATAAAAACAGTGATTCCGGGAGCTACAGTGGATGAAACTAACTTCTGTCTGAACCAAGTAAGTACAAACTCCCCTATCTAGCTATTCAATGTTTTTTTTTTGTTTTTTATTTCATGTTTTGGGTGGGCGTCGACCTTTAAAAGGTTGGCCCTAGGTCCACATGGGTTGTCTTTGGACAGGACATTTGTACACTCGGACAAAGTAAAACCTGCCTGCGTGTACACACGACTGTCACCTAGACAACACGCGTGGACCTCCCTTTATAGACAAAAAGAACCAAACAACACTCACTCACCCTCCTGAACTTTATTGTTTTGGCAGGATGTATGTCCACTGGAGGGAAGGGAGCATGAAGAAGTTGGTGAGTTGGTTGCTGGAGATCCGAATGTTGTGGTCGCGTTGATGTAATGTGGTTTGCTAAAGTTCTTCCTGTGTCTGTTTATGCAGGCACAACCGAGGCTGCTGAATGCCTTGGTTGACTATTGGCACCCTGATGCAGAGGATTTCATGCTAGAGGGGCAAATACTGGTGCCCACCACCGAGGATATCTACTTTTTGACTGGCTTCTCAAGGAGAGGGGAACAGTCAATTTCAGGATGTTTCCATCGAGGCCACATAACATAGTGGAACTGATAGCCCTGCATTGTGAGGCTAGGACAAGCCGTTTGATCTCCCAGGTGCCCATAAGTAAGATCACTAACCTATCGTTGCAATCGATATTATTGCTCATTGGAAGGATTACCGGTTCAGCGACCTTGCATCAGGCGTCCCATGCACAGATGAACTGTGCTATCCAGTGCTTGAATGCACAAATTTTTGACTGGAGTGTATGAAGAGGCAATTGACAGATTGTCGTCAACGAACACAGAGGAACTTCGTGTTCGAGACGCTTTTGTGTTCGTTCTTTTTCGAGAGAGTTCCGAGCTTTAGTCCTTGGGTAGTGGTACGAGGACATCATGCCTCTTTTCCTGCTGTATGTAGATGGGCGGTATTACTGCTGTGACAGGGTGGTGGAAGGACCAATGAGTCCTTTGATGATGACTTTTTTGCATGGCTGTCATGACAGATCCCTGTGATCGAGGATTACCCATATGTAGGGATAGACTTTTCGAGAGATCCTGAGATACCCATGCCTCCTGGTGAGGAGCGAGGGGAGATGGGTAAGTCTCCACCTTTGTAGTTTTTTTTATTGTATATGTGATTTTTATGTCGTTTTTTTTATATATATCATTTTTTTTATATGCTAGAGTATTTGACGGATATACATTTGTTGCATGCAGATGTGGGACCCGTGCAACCTGCCAATTATGAAAGGAACATGCGTTGTCCTCGGCCAGGGGCCGCAACTGCCACTACCGGGGGACCAACAGTAGCAGGAGACCTCCCAGCCGAGGAGGCTGAGAGAGTACTCATATGAGTTGAGCGGAACTTTACTGTAGTCACTCACACAGTCCCGATGGCAGAGATTGAGGACCTGTCGCCATCCATGCAGCCTCATGTAGTGGGGGCACCTCGGATGTGGGTCCGATTGTTTAGGCATCTAGCCCATGCTGTGGACCAGTATAACAGGGCCCATAGGCCCTGAACCTATTTAGACATTTTACGTGCCATGAGCACTACTTGTATATATTTTTTGAGTGCATAAGCCCCGTGACTCGTTATTGGTCCTATTTTTGAGGCGCTTGCGTCCATCTATGTACTCTGGTTACTTTTATGATATTATATATGGTTTTTTGGTCTTTTGTGTCTTATGGATCACATGTGCAAAAATGTATTTACATGCTTATGTCAATGTTCTTTCATATGTGTGCTAGATGCCAATCTAAAATTTGATTAGCTAGAGTATCTGTAATTTGGTTTAATCTCCTAGGAACATGAAAATATGTAATATAATCAAAGTTTCGTTATAAGAGACATACCCTAAGGAATTGTCGGTGTAAAGTTGGATCATGAACCCAATATACTCTGTTTAACTGAGACACAACCAATTGAGCATCAAGATAGACCCGAAGATGAGAGATACCCAATGACAAATCATCATAAAGCAACTCAATAACTGCACTGTACTTGGTGACATTATTTGTGGTGTCACCTAAGCATATACCTCCGGAGGATAACAACTGGCCCTGAGGTGTAAAGATTACCCAAGCTGCAGAGGCAAGCCTAGAGGCAAGCCTCCGAGTGTGCTGACTAGCACCGTCTGCATACCCAACGAACACCTCAGAATCACTTGACATCTGCCATATTGACGAAAGATAACATCAATGACACGTTCATAACATTTAAAAGAAACAAAAAAGTAATAGTACAAAGACTATACATATGTTACAAAAAGNTTCTAGGCTCTGCCAAAGCATTCCCTTCGAAATCAACCAGACGATAGGTGCTCTTTTTTAATACCTTTTTTATGTTGAAAGGCCCAAACCACATGGGTTTGAATTTGCCTGCCCCGAGGGGGTCCTTATCTTGGTTGTAGACCAGGACAAGGTTTCCTTCAGAGAAAATCCGAGGACAAACAGAACTATCATATTGACACTTGACCTTATGTTTGTAAGCCTCATTGGCCAGGGCCACATCACGACACTGTTCATTGAGTTGCTCAAGGCATACTAACCGTTCTTCGAGTGGAGAAGTGTCGGGAAATAATTGTACTGCCAATTTTAGAGACAGGATCTGACATTCGATGGGCAAGACTGCCTCCAGCCCATAAACGAGTTGAAAAGGTGAGAAATCGGTTGCAGTCTTAACAGATGTTCGGTAAGCCCATAATGCCGAGTATAACATCAAATGCCAATTTGACTTGGCTGAGTTGATAGTTCACTGTAGAATAGTCTTAAGAGTTTTGTTTACAGCTTCCACCTGCCCATTAGCCTGGGGGTAGTAGGGTGATGAATTCTCTTTCCGTAACCCAAGCTTTGATGTTAATTCGGTCATCATTTGGTTCTGAAAGTGTCTTCCATGGTCAGTAACAATCTCTCTCAGGACGTCGAACCTTGCTATGATCTGGTTGAATAAGAAGAGAGATGCAGTCTCTCGATCATCTTTAAACGTTGGTATAGCTTCCACCCACTTTGTGAAGTAGTCGACAGCTACGATGATATAGCGATGCCCCCTTGCTGAAGGGGGGTTGCAAGTAGTGTAATCAATCCACCACTTGGTGAAGGGACCAACTGTGATGACATGAAACATGGGCACGGGATGTGCCCTCATCTTCCGAGAGAAGATTTGGCATGGATGGCACTTCTTGACCAATTTGATACAATCTTTGATAAGTGTCGGCCAGTAGTAACCTGCTTGTAGAATCTTTTGGGATGTTTCCAACCGAGACAAATGATCACCACAAGCTTTGGTATGGCAATTGTTGAGCATGATAACTGCCTCCTCATGAGTGAGACATCGACTTAGGATACAGTCTACACCTCTGCGATACAACGTATCATCGAGTATGAGATAATTCTTATCCTGATGGCGTATACACCGATGCTCATCACGAGAAGTAGAAGTGGGGCACTTCAAAGTCTGGAGATAGATAAGTATATCTCCATACCAGGGATCCAAAGGTGTGATAAAAAACATATCTCCCCGGATAGGCGATTCTTCAGGCACAACATCACCTAACTCAACTGGAATTTCCGATATAATCTCTGCGAATACCAGTGACTTTTTGGACTTTGTTGAAATGAAGTCTAAGTCAAACTCCTGGACGATGACCATCCATCTACTGATTTTTCCACCTATTACCTGTCGTGTCAACATGTACTGGAACGGATTCACGACAACAATGACGGTGGTCTTGCGAAACATAAAATAATGACGGAACCATTGAACAACATGAATTGCTGCCAACACAAGTTTTTTGATATGATAATAATTGAGTTCCAGTCTTACAAGGCCTCGGATCAGGTAATAGATCACGTATTCTGAGAACAAGTCATCTTCCTGAACTAAAACCATGCTAATGGTTGACTCTGCTATAGCCAGATATAATAAGAAATCTTTGTTATAGTTAGGTGGCCAGAGCAGAGGGGCGGTTGTGAGGGCATGTTTTAATGCGTCGAAAGAGCATTGAGTGGCATCGTCCTAGTAAAAAGGAATGTCTTTCTTCAGTAAGCGCATAAAGCCCTTGGTGATTTCGGCATAGTTGGTGATGAAGCGTCGTAAAAAGTTCGCCTTGCCTTGTAGAATCTGAAGTTGAAGGATTGTGCGTGGGGGGGGGTGACAACTAGATTATTGCCTCCACCTTGAGAGGATCGACCATGATCCCTGTTATTGATACGATGAAACCTAACAATTATCCTGACGTTACGTAGAAGCTACACTTGTTTGGATTCAAGCGAATCCGGAAGTAGCGACAACGTTCGAAGATAAGTCTAAGGTGTGCAGGATGATCTGTTCTCTTGCGAGATCGCGATGATAAATCATCTAGATAGGCCTCGACTATATGTTTGAGATCATGAAAAGAAAAAGACATGGCCTGCTGGAAGGTGGCTCCAGTATTTTTAAGACCAAAAGGCATCTTACGATATACGAATGTACCCCAAGGACAAATGAATGCCGTTTTGTGTTGGTCTTCGGGTTTGATTTGGATTTGATTATATCCCAATAAACCATCCATGAAAGAAAAGGCCTTGCATCTAGCACATTCATCAATGATTTGGTCAATGAATGGTGTTGGAAAATTATCTTGGGACATGCCTTGTTCAAATCACAGAAATCGGTACATACACGAATCGT
>JASDQU010681147.1:0-44438 GCA_032191745.1 Picea mariana
TTATTTATGTCGACTTTAGGCCATTAGTTGTAATTATACCTCCTAGTCTCCTATATATACCAAGGAGACATTTTCATTTTGAATCAACTTGTACTTGAACATTTAAGTGGGGTAAAAGGAGGTTGCCCCCTCAAAGAGGCTTATTATCTGAAATTATCTCTTTTTCAAGGTGTTGAGTACTTTTCATGAGGTTTTTCTATGCTATATTGATGTTTGGTTCTTAACAAGCTCTTCAAAACCTAGCTATGGAAAACAATGAAAAATCTAGCTCACACCAAGGAGCTCCAATGAGCATGCATCACACAAGCATGTTCTCCAAGGAAAGACATCTCATATTCTTCTCTTCAACAAATACAACCTAGATTTTCATGTCAAAACCCTAATATCTAAGTCTCCCAGTATGAACCCTCGCCCTAGTATTCAATATTCTCCAAGAAGCTCCAAGAAACCCTACTGACTCCAAGGCAATAAGTAAAAAATAATATTAGAGAGAGAGAGAGAGAGAGAGAGAGATGAATATTAGTGCACTCCTCTTAGTCACATCTCTAACAAAAGAGTGATAATAATGAGAATGATATGATGATAATAATGTGCAACGTATTCTTCACAAGAGTAAACCATAGTAGATCACAAGAATCCTCCAACAAATACATCATCCCTCTTCTTAATAATAAATCCCAGGGTTTCCTCATGAACCTTTGTGACTTCCTCCAAGAAGAAAAATACAAAGAAAAGAGTACAATGATGATGATGTTAAAGGAGTCTCTCCTTCCTCTATATATGTGAGGGGTAAGAGAGACCAATGATGCATATGTGGTCCTAATCTCTTACAAGTAACTTACAAAGCCACATATGGGGTCAAACATGTGGAGTGCTACACTCCAAGGGTACACATGTCAAGATCTAAGTTGAATTCATCTGCAAGTAAGGATCCATTGCAAGGGATATCCATGAGAAGTGTCCAATACTCCTCCTACAAGCTTCCAGTTACTCCGACAAACCTCCTAAAACATATAATCCATTAGGTATGCTCCAACTACGTGAACACTGTCGCAACCCAAGAGTCCCCAAGTCAACTCCATGCCTCCATGAAAGCATCCAATATACCCCATGCTATCAACTAGGGCCCAATTCCCTCCTCTAGCATGCCAAACATTTGTTCTCTATTGAAGGGCATTCTCCAAGTAGACAACCTCTTCCATGTGGCTAGCATGTAGAATGTCACCAATCCATCTAAATATCTCCAACACCCTAAGGAATAATTCCATGCAAGCACCCACATGAGATAAGGAAACCAATGAATAAGCCATATACAATGTGAAAATCCATTATGAACCATATAGGTTTTGGCCATAAACCATATACCCCAAATCTCATAAATCACCCCCAAACATGGTGTAAACACTTTCATAGCAACCCCAAAAGATAACAACATCCACATATACTAAGCTCTCCAAATGTTAATCAACCAGGTCAATATAAGATACAACAAGGGGATATGGTTTCCCCATGCAGCCAACATCACATGAAGTGCACCCCTAGCATGGTGTAAACACTTTTAGAGCAACCCACAAGCGAATGTGTGGATTCCAAAGGAGAATTTTGGAATTCATTGGATAACAGAGTAAACTCAAGGTTGCATGTTGAGCATAGTGGTTACAATATTAAGTCAATATTGAAGCATAAGAAGGATGTGGAAGGCACCATAGATTGATAATGGAGTTGTGGTATTAGGCCAAGGATTTAGTGTTTCCCAGAGGTAGTAGACAAAGAAGAACAAGCCCTGTAGGAAGATTTCCCACATAGAAGAGCCCAAGAATATAGTCTATCTCATTGAGTAGTTTGATCCACAAGGCCATGAACATTGAGGAAGAAAATATGAAGGGACACATAGAAACCATACTAATGTATGATCCTAATTACATAAAGCCATATTTCATTTTGGAGTTGACATCGAAGACATATAAGGCCATGCTCATGAATAAATAAGATTGAACATGAGAGGTGGTCATCAAACCTACATTTAAACCTTTGGTGGAATCATAGTTGATGAGTATTTTGGAAGTGTGTTTCTTCAACAAAACCCAAAATATTAATAAATGTGCCAAACCACTCCTTAGTAGGATGCACACTATTACAATTTGGTTGAACATGCAACAACAATTTGATCTAAAAAGGTACATGTAATAATAGTGTTGTCAATAAAGGGCTAGGATGTCACTAAATCCTTTCAACCTAGCACCAATATTGAAGGAATAGAGGAAGGATGATCTCTGCAATAGGATGCATTCATCCGATACAAAACTTAGAAGATACCTTACAGATATAATATTGGGATCATTAATTTTCATCTTCTTCTCCTTGTTGCATAACTATCCTCTATGGAAGTGTAGACTCCAAGAATGGTGCAAGGGAAAAATCAAGGTAGTTCACTTCTATACTCAAACAATACAATTGGACTAGTGCTCCTCCCTAACTAATGAAATCATTTATTCTTGCTTAAATCCACAAGATTCCAACAAATAGTTCATTTATGGGTCCTTCTTACTATTATTGGTAATGGAATAGTGGGAGGATATACCAATCAAGGACTTGCTAGAGGTGCTTGAATATGGGTTCTAGGGACAAAAATTAAAGTCTTTTTCATATAATTGGAATTCCCAAGATGCATACACTAAGATTGACCTCTCCTTCGAGGCCTATGGGATGATGTCAGAGAAAATTGCCAATAAGTAGAGGATCCCTATGCCATTGATTAAGTGATAGAATGATGAGTACCATTTCAAAGTTTATAGACACTTCTTCCACAAAATATGTCTTCACCACAACATAGGGAATCTCACTAGTGATTGAAATCACCACAACATAGGGAATCTCAAGACATTTTGAATCTCCAGAGTGTTCGAAAATGCATGCATTCCAATAGAGGACGAACACCTTCAGTAACCACTCACACTAACATATCAAAGATCAAAACACTGATATTTTGACATGGTAAACCCCCTATGGGGAAACATCCATGACCCCATCCAACGCAGCCACTTGGAGAAATTTATGAATACAAAAGAAAAAGATTACATGGATATTTTACAAGAGAGTTTGTCACAATTGATCATCGAAAAATGACCCTCCATGCTCTTTATATAATGATCATGGACCAATCGAGTGTTAAGCCACATATTAATGTATCTGTCAAGATTGAGGAGAGTATGAACCGTCAAATCACTCTATGCCAGGAACATATCATGACCATCAGATTTCCTAACTACAAATGCATACTAATACATACTAAGAAACACACTTTTACCTAACGACATATTAGACCAAGTAGATCTTAACTAATTCTTACGTGTCTAAATATCCTAACATCCCCCCTTAAGAATAACATGGGATAGGATTGAAGGATATACAACAGTGACACAATAGGAGAAGGAAGGAGGCATTAGAGCCTATCCCCCCTTAATGACAACTTCCCTGATGCCTAACATAGATCGAAGTTTTGAAAACTTCACTTTTGTAAGAGACTTTGTGAAAATGTCTGCAAGTTGATATTCTATAGGGAAAAAGAGCACTTCAATAACTTAATCATGAATGAGATTTCTGATGAAGTGCATGTGTAACTTGATGTGTTTGTTGCGCTATTGTTGAATTGGGTCTTTGTCAAGCTTGATGGCACTCTAATTGTCGCACCAAAGGCTAGTCAGATGTTGCTACTAAAATCCAAACTCTGCAAGGATATGTCAAATCCACAAGGATTACTAACTTGCATTTACCACTACTCAGTACTCTTCTTTTGCTGGAATCCAAAATCTGAAAGGATATGTCAAAGCTACAAGGATTCCTGACTTGCATTTACTGCTGCTCAGTACTCTGCTTCTATTGAAGAAAGTGCAATAACCTGTTGTTTCGTACAGGACCAAGTGACATGTCATGAACTAAGGCTGAAAACATAGCCTATAGTAGATGTCCGATCATCAGGGTCACCGACCGAATATGAATTGATGAATCCAACCAATAAAGGAGTCCCCCTTGAACTGTAATGTATCTCGAATTGAAATGTACCCCGAACATACTAAAGTAACCTTTTAGTTGTTTTCCAATGGATTTCATGGGGTGTTTGCATATACCGGGCAACAAGACCAACAACAAAGGAAAGATCAGGATGGGTATGAGTCAAGTATAATAGGATACCAACTGATGGTACAAAGTGGAACCAACTTTGGGAGAAGTACATGTGACAACAAGCTTGACTCCACACTGGAAGGGAGAAGGGGATGGTTTAGAATCTTCCATGTGGAAGCGACGAAGAAGGTCACAAGCATACTTAGACTTGGAAAGAAAAATTCCTTCCTTGGTTTGCAAAACTTGGAGACCAAGGAAATAATGAAAAGATCCTAAGTCTACCATTTCAAATTTCTTCTTAAGGCTAGTTTTCACATGGTTTAAAAGTTTTGAGTCACTAATAGTAAGGATAAGGTCATAAACATAAAGGAAAAGGATTATGATATGGATTCTTACTTCCTTGGTATAGAAATTAGGATCAAAATTTCATATGGAAAATATGGTGTCAATAAGAAAGCTATCCATTTTGGCAAACCAAGCTCGGGGAGCTTTCTTAAGACCATAAATAGATTTCTTATGGCAATAAACAAGGATAGATTCATTCTGGACATAGACAGGGGATTGTTCTATGTAGATTTCTTCTTGCAAATCCCCATGCAAGAAGGAGGATTTAACATCCATTTGATGGACCTCCCATTTATGTGAGGCAGCAAGGGCAAGAACAAGGCAGATGGAATTCATTTTGGCTATAGGGAAAAATGTTTCAATATAGTCAATTCCTTCAATTTGGGAAAATCCTTTGGCAACTAACTGAGCCTTTTTCATTTCAACACTTACATCTGATGCATACTTAGTTAGGTAGACCCATGACAATTTTTGTTGCTTTTGGAAGAGGTACAAGATCCCAAGTATCATTTTCCATTAAAGAATGATACTCTTCATTCATTGTTGTATCCCAATCTGGATGACCTGAATCTTTTGAAAATGTCTCTGGATCATGAGTCTCTGAAAGGTGAACCAAAAGAGAAGAGGCTCTCTGGAACTGTGAACATGTCTGACATTGATATGAAGGACCACCGACAAGATCACTAGTTGCTTCTCGTGTTGAACATACCCATCTGGGAAGCAATGGTGCTGGTTCAGGTTCAATGGACTCATCTAGAAGAAGGTGAGAAGGAGGAGGGGGATTTTCATTCTCATTTTCATCATCTAAAGAATAAACCGGTATAGGAAAATAAGAAGGCACACATGTCAAAGATGGCTCACAGGCCAAAGAAGGCACAATCGTCGAATTAGGCTCGTAGGCCAAGATATTTTCATCAAATTTAACATCTCTTCTAATAATAATTTCATTAAAATGTGGTTGAAGAAGTCTGTAACCTTTCTCATCTTCAGAATAACCAACAAATATACACTTTTCACTTTTAGGCTGCAATGATTTCCTTTTCTCATCAGGAATGTGAGCCCCTGCTATACTGCCAAATACACGAAAGTGACTTACATTTGGTTTAATTTTAGTCCATGCTTCTCCCAGTGTTATATTTTTAAGATCCTTTTTGGGAGTGAAATTTACTATGTAATTTTCATAGTTGATGGATTCCGCCCAATAATTTAGACTTAATCCCTTAGATTGGATCATACAATCAATCATTTATTCTAATGTGTAGTTCTTTCTCTCAACAACACCATTTTTTGTGGTGTATATGGAACAATGTGTTTCATTTGGATGTCCTCTATAGTGCAGTAACTTGTAAAATTATTGTTCACATTTTCTCTTCCATTGTTTGTTCCTAACCTTTGAATTTTATGTCTAGATTGCTTTTCCACAAGGGCCTTGTAGGCCATAAACTTGTCAAAAAATCCGCTCTTAAGTTTTAAGAATTAAACCCAAGTATGTATGGAAAAGTAATCAATGAAAGTTAAGAAACACTTGCACCCATTAAAATAAGGAGAAGAAAGTGGACCAAACAAGTCATTGTGAACAAGCTGCAAAGGGCCCGAGGTGTGTCAAGATGCATGTTTGTCAAAACTGTCCCGATGATGTTTACTGATAACACAACCGACACAAACACAATCTTTGCATGTAACAAGAGGAAGACCAGTCACCATATATTGATTACATAGTTTCTGCAATGAGCGATAGTTTATATGACCAAATCGCTCATGCCAAAGTTTGCTCAAGTCATCATTAAGCAACAAACACTAATGGAAAATATGATGGCCCAAAGTTGTCAAACTTGTACAACTTGGTAATATCATCAACAATTCCAGTTGAAAGAACATGTTGATGATATTTTAGATCCTTGATTACAACTTGATGAGGTGAAAACTCTACGGGTTTACCTTCACCTGAATTAGTGATTTGATATACTGATAGAAGGTTACAAGAAAGAACTTGAACACATAATACATCATTGAAATAACAATTATCTACCCAAACTATTCCATATCCTACAACACTAAGAGATCTATCATCACCAACAAATATTTTCTTGGTGTTACATTCATTTAGAGTAAAAAATATGGCTTTTGCCTTAGCCATATGATAATATGCTCGAGAATCAATAAGCCACTCATAAGAAGAATACATAGAAGTTGCATTGAAGGATAAACCAAAAGCATAAAGTGCATTTCCATGAGAATAAGAAGAATAAGTAGAATCAATACTGATGTTTTTCTTCTTCATCATTGCTTCTAAAGCTGCCATCTTCTTGAAACATTTGGACTCATCATGACCATCTTTACCATAAAAGTTGAAATGTATGTCACCATTAGGAGATAAAGCTGTTTGAGTGGGACCCTTGTTTTGCTTGTTGTTGTGGTGAGGATGTTGCTTTTGGGATTCCTAGGTTTATCTTTTAGTTGGGCGTCTAAGGCTTTGTTGGAGGTACCTGTAGTGCTAATCACTCCAAGTTGTACATGCTTATCTTTCTCTCCAATCAAAGCATCACAAAAGGATTCAAGAGTTGGTTTTTTATAAGCATTCCCTAGAGCCTCTCTCATGGCATAAAATGTAGATATAGACACATAATATGCACTACCTAGCTTAAAAAGAATAATATATATGCAACACTCTTCCTCCAACTTTATGTTACACTCTTCACATAAAATTCTGAGTGTTTTAAACTTAGATAGATAGTATTCAATGCAAGAAAAATCATTTGGACTTAAGGTCAATATCTTATTTTCTAACTGAAGTGATCGAATAATATTGTGTTTACCAAACATAGATTCAATATTTTCCCAAGCTTTATTAGGTTCATCAATTTCTTGAAGGTGGAACCTTAAATCATGAGAGGTGGACATTATGATCAGTCCATGTGCTTCATCATTCCTATCAGCCCATTTGAATTTATTTTCATCATGAGTGGGTTCTTCTTCTTTTCCCAAGGTAATCTGATACAAGACTTTAGTTCTTAATAAATCCTCCATATGGGATTTCCATTGGAAATAGTTGGTGTTGGAAAGCAAAAGATCAATGGAAGAATCCATATTAAATATGTAGATAATATGGATTTAAAAACTGAAATTGACGATCTGGATGGAGATATCTCAAAAAATTAGGTGGTTTTTAAAAAAAAAGACACTAGAAACGGACTTCGGATGTGACAGTTATGCCCTCACTTTTATAAATAAGTTTCTTTATGAAGTGACCCACTTTTATAAAAATAACCGGGGATCACTTTTACAATGAAGTTACTTTATAAATTAAAGTTTCATGCAAAATAAATAAATTTAAAATAAAATATTAAAGCTACTTATAGTGATTCACTTTTATACTTGAAGTGAAATACACTTTACAATGGATGCATGAACTTTTTCAAAAAAAGTAACAAAAAAAAGGCTTGAACTCAAGACCTACTACTTAATAAGGAAACTTTTAATCAAGTGAGCTAGCAAAACATATTGTATTGTTTAGAAGGAGGATAGGGGTTGTTGTTTCTGTTGAAGATGGCCTTGGAGAGCGTGCTCATAAAAAACTCTTTTCACACAAGATTTTGTTGTTGTTGTTGTTGAAGATGGCCTTGGAAAGCGTGCTAATAAAAAATCTTTTCACATAAGATTTTTTTTTTCTCTTCTTGATGACAACACGAGTTAGATCTTGGTTATGTTACTCGGAAAATGGACCTTTTTCGATTTGTTTCTGATTTGCTAAGATCACACAAGGCGTGGGGAAAAGAGCAGACATAGATCCAAAAGAGTAGAAACCCGGAAACCAAAAATAGAAAACCAAAATAAAACCAAAATAATACTCTACAAAAATTTAAAAAGGGTGTATTCAGGCTTTATAGCTCTGGATCTGACTGAAATGGCCATATCTTGGGAAAACATAAACCTTGTTGAGTGAAAAAAAAACGTTCTTGGATGAAATAAGTTCTTTGGATGCAATGGAACAGTCCTGACATCCTAGAAATGCACAAAAATGGAAGAAACCATAGATGGTGAAACTTGGCTTCATAATCTTGATCTACGATAGGAGAAGTTATTCAAACCTCACTCTAATACCATGTTTGACAACACAAGTATTCCAATAGAGGACGAACACCTTCAATAACCACTCACACAACTAGATAAAATATCAACACACCGATATTTTGACGTGGTAAAACCACTATGGGGAAACATCCATGGCCCCAACCAACACGACCACTTGGAGAAATTTATTAATGCAAAAGAAAACAACTACAAAGATATTTTATAAGAGATTTTCTCATAATCGATCATCGAAAAATAACCCTTAATTCTCTTTAAATAGAGATCATGGACCAATCGGGTTTTAAGCAACGAATCAATGTAGCCATTAAGATCGAGGAGAGTATGAACCGTCAGATCACTCTATGTCGGGATCATATCATGACTGTCATATTTCCTAACTACAAATGCATACTAATGCA
Source organism: Picea mariana (assembly GCA_032191745.1). Classification (NCBI taxonomy): domain Eukaryota; kingdom Viridiplantae; phylum Streptophyta; class Pinopsida; order Pinales; family Pinaceae; genus Picea; species Picea mariana. The sequence continues at coordinate 8,958 of JASDQU010681147.1, forward strand.
TACAAAAGAAACACACTAAGAAACAAAGTTTTACCTAATGACACATTAGACCAAGTAGATATTAACTAACTCCTAAGTGTCTAAATATCCTAACATAGAGTGGGATAATATACTTATCAGTGTGTTAACAAGACACTTCCTTGGAAAACTTTCAATTTGCTTGTATTTCTCATATCCCTTCATGGCATCTTTGATTCTCTATTAATTAAGGGAATTTTCCAATTCTTCTATCAACATGGCCAAATTGCAAGCTTTCCTTAAGATTGTGGTTGACCCATCAAAAGAGAGATATCTATATGAAAGGATAAAATAGAACAACCCATGAAGCTAAATCCCACTAATACCTTTGTTAGAAAAGGAAAACTTGGGATGTTTAGAGTAATAGTCTAAATACATACCACCATTATGTTGGCCTGTAACTCCAACAAATTGATTGGATAAAGCTAATGATAAGATTTAGTTTAACAAGAAACAAGTAAAAGCAACAACCAACCTAGACTTATTATTCTAGAGAGTTTCAACTTGAAGAGTTTGATGAACCTGTACAAGAAAAGAAATACTAAAAAAATATAAAACATAAGAATAAGAATGGGACACACACACATAGTACACAAAGATTTACCTTGGAAACCCTTAACCAGGAAAACCAACCTAATTAAGAGTTGGAACTCTCTTTATCTCATTGTATTAACTTCACCATTCTCAATACAATATTTAGGTATTTTGTAGAATCCAAAACCCTAAACTATTAACATGGATTAGATTCCAACCATATTCCTTAATCATAATTTTTTTATAATGGGATGAATACATACGCCAAAATTACATAACACACCAAAAAAATTCCTTGCGGGCTCTACCCCTGAACCCTCACCAAGATGTGACTAAGTCTACATCACACATCCAACATTCTCTCACTTATTGAATACTTTGTAGAAAATGGGGGCAGGGAGAAGACATTCATATAGTTAGCTACTAGGGGCATGAATGGCCATTTATTCTCTACACCAAGGGAAATTTTTAGTACTAACAAAATTTGTCAATGAATCTACAACATTCTTCAAGGTATCAACCTTCTCTAGCAACACTTTATTGTGTTCAACAATGTCTCTATCAAAATGGTACAATACATCAATATGCTTTGTCTTGGAATGATACGTAGGGTTCTTTGCTAGAAAAATTGCACTTAAGTTGTCACAACCTATCATCACCACTTTATAAATAAAACTAGTAGCTAAACACAATATTTGCAATCACATAGCTTCCTTACTTCCATCAATGGTTGTCATATACTCAACTTCTATAGTTGATAATGCAACTATAACTTGCCTCTTTCTCATGCAACTAATTACTCCACCAAATGGGTTGAAGACATAACCAATTATGTGTATTATGAGCTCAAGATCTCCAGTCAACTTTTCATAAATAAATCATTGCATATCTATCTCTATATGAGGTGCAAATATTCTTTGGTTGCATATTTCATAATATGAAGTTCCACGCATATATCTGAAGACCCTCTTTACAATTGTCCAATGTTCCTTCCCCATTTTTGACATATACCTACTCAAAACTTCCATTACATGGGAAATGTATAGTATAGTATAGACCATAGAATACATTATACTTCCAAAAAAACTTGCATAGGGAATAGAGGAGATGCCCTCTACCCCTTCTTATGTCTCGAGACATTGATCTAAATATAATTGTACACCTATAGGAATAGTAACCCCAACTAGTTTACATTCTTGCATATTAAACCTATACAATATTGTCCAAACATATTTCCTCTGATTGAACTAGAGTTTCCTATTTTCTAGATCTCTTTTAATTTCCATGCTCAAAATAAAATTTTCATCACAAATATCTTTCATATCAAATTCAAAAGACAATTGAGTTTTGACATCCTTGACAATTTCCTCGTTGTTTCAAATCAACAAGATCTTATTAACATACAAGGACACATAAATAAAATGATCACCGACTTAATTTAATAGTGATAGAAAAAACAAATCTAATAGAAGTTAATTTAGAATCAGGGGAAAAAAACTCACCAAAACCACCCAAAAATATCCTTTTGCTACTAAGTGAGCTTTGTACTTATCTATACCTTCTGCATTCAACTTCTTTTTAAACACCCATTTTCTATCAATAGTTTTTGTTCCAATAGAAAACTCAATTAGATTCCAAGTGTCATTTTGATACAAGGAGTCCATTTATTCAACCATGGAATTCTTCTAGGGTTCCTTTGAATCCACTACCTCCTTAATAGTTATAGGATCATCATCAATAATAGATAATAAAAAAAACTAGAACAAAAAACTAGTGGGATATACCTTTTTGTTTACCTTGTTTCCTGAATTGATCTCCTCAAGATTGGAGTCTAAGGTTCTTCTTTTTCTGGTTCATCTTCTTTTGTTGACTCACATTCTTCACCCTCCAACTCAAATTCTGTCTTCTTTGGTTCTTCTTCCATTGGTTGTACTTAATATTTTGGAATAGCTCTAACCTCTCTAAACTCTACATCTTGACTATAAAAAATATTCTTTGTTACTAGGTTCTAATGTTTATAACCTTTTATACCATCGTTATAACCAATATAGATATATTGTTCGTCTTTATTATCCAACTTACTCCTATTTTCCCTTGGAACATATACATAAACATCACAACCAAAAATTCTAAGATGTTTAAGAGAGAGTTTTTTACCAATCTATGCCTCATGTATACTTTTATCAATGAATGTTGATTTTGGTGACAGATTTACGAAGTAACATGTAATATCCATTGTGTTTTCCTAGAATTCATGTGATAACCCTATACCACCGAGTATACTTCTTTCCTTTTCTATTAGTGTAATGTTCATTTTTTTGCAACTCCATTTTGTTGAGGTGTGTATGGAGTAGTTGTTTTCCATTCTATCCCACACTTACAAAAATCATCAAACCCATTTCTACAAAACTCTCCACCATTACTTGTCCTTACACCTTTATTTTCTTCTTTGTCTAGTTCTCTAAAAGAGCCTTAAACTCTTTACATTTTCTAAAAACCTCATATTTATTTCAAAGGATATAGACCCATGTGTTCCTCAATAAATCATCGATGAATGAAACATAATACACATATTTACCTAGTGATGGAATAGGCATAGGTCCAAACACATCACTATGTGTCAACTCCAGGATTCCTTTTACTCTTGTACCACCAAATGGGAATATTACTCAATTTTCTTACTACATATACAATGTTCATATAAATAAAAAATCTAATAAGTAATCAAACGTACCTTCAACCATACCCTTTCCATGTAATGATTGAAGGCCCTTCTCTCCAATGTGTCCCAATATTTGATGCCATAGCATTGTAGGGACAATAAGAGTCTTGTCTTCTTCATTGCTACCCTTAGGAACAATTAAAATATTGCACCCATCATTACTATTTTTTCCCAACATATACAATTTGAACTCCTCAAACCATATTACATGTTTCCTTTTCAAATATAGTATGCATGTATGCATTTCTCATCTTAATTATAGATATTTGGTTTTTGGTCAGATCTGGATGTGTAGAACCTTGGGGAGAGTTCTAATCCTTCAACCTTTGAGTAATGGATTTACCCTTTCATGTCCTATGATTTTGGTTGTTTATTCATCTCTTAAGAAAACATCAACTCTATTGTACTTTTCATATTCACAAAACCACTCCCTATGAGGAGTCATATGAAATGAAGCACCCAATTCGATTAAACATACATCATGATCCAAATGTGTAATTGCATATGGAAAGTAAACAATATATGACAAGTAAATATCACCTCCTTCTTCCATGGAGGTTTTACTTTCTGTGGAAGGGGCATCCTCAAATCCCTTAATTCTATCAAGATTCTTAGATCTACAATATTTTTTATTATTTCCATCTTTATTGCATTTCTAACACTTCCTTATAGTTTTTCTTGGATATTTAGATCTAGCCCCCAAAGAATTACTTTTTCTCTCTTAGAGATGAAATATTATAAATAAAACATGCTTAACAACATCCTCCGTGAATTTTATTCTCATTTCCTTTCATAACAAGTATGCAACTACATCCTCAAACTTTAATGTGGATTGAGTAGTATTGTCAATTGATACAACTAGATTATCCCAAGAGTCTAACAAACAACATAACTAGGTAATACACATATTTTCTTCCTCCATATTAATATAAAAAAAATAAGTTGACTGACTAGAGTATTAAAGGAATTTATATGCTCTGTCATGGAGTTTCCATCATCCATCCTAATATGATACAAATTCTTTTGAAGAAACAATTTGTTTACCGAGGAATTTGATTGATACAATTTCCCTGACCAATCCCATATATTTTTTGCATTGTCTCTTCTAGATACATTCAACACCACTAAATCTAAGAGGTAGAGATAGATTATACTTCTCACCTTTCTTTCCATTTTTAAAAAATCTTGTTTCAACATACCAATAGGTTTTGTACTTGGATCCATAGAAACTCACTGTTCTTTATCTACAAGAAGATCTTCCATATTTATCTTCCATAACTAGAATCTCTAGTTGTTAAAATTCTCTATTTCTATTCTTGAATTACTTGCCATTTTTCTATATACAATATTCATTGTGAAAAAATCCCACTCAAGCATAGGTTTATCGCAAACTAAAGATACCCTTGTTCTTAATAGAATGAGCTAAACCATAGCAACAAAGGAATCCCCACTAAGCTAATAAACTTTCTTTGATACCACATGAAGAGTTTGATAAACTTGTATAAGAAAAGCAATAATAATAGAATCTAAAACATAAGAACAACAATGGAACACACATATAATACACAAAGATTTACCTTGGAAACCCTTAATCGAGAAACAATCCTAACTAAGAGTCCTCTCTCTATCTCATTGTATTATCTTCATCGTTCACAATACAATATTTAACTATTTTGCAACATCCAAAACCCTAATCCATTAACATGGATTAAATACAACTCTAATTACTTAACTAGAATAAACTTACAATGGGATGAAACCATTGGTCAAAATAATACATAACATACCAAAAAAAAATCCCCTTGGGTCTTATTCTTTGAACCCCTTGATGGGTGGTCCAATACCCCCCCATTCCCCCCTAGATAGGGGATTAGGTGCCACCTATACCCCTTTTATTCGAGGACCAATCCCCAAACCCCCGTCATCTACTTGCAAAGGGTACAACACATATCTAACACAATTGTCATGGATATGATAGTAAAATCTTTGACACCTCAGCCTAAATATTCATATTTTTGTACAAACACTTGGTTGAATTTTTTCCTACCCTAACAAAAGATGATTATTTGAAATCATTGACCCACAAAGAACTCTAACAAGTTCTCGATAAATAATTTCCTCTTCTATCTAACCTTTACTCTTCTATCAATCTATTAACATTTACCTTATAGATAGATAAATATCCACAAGATTGTAGGTCACATGGGATAAAAGAGTGGTTACAACATGTGTGACATGTACATTGAACACTAGAAAACAGTGAATGAAAAAAAATGTATGTAACCTCTATTTCCACCAAATGTTATATCGAATGACAAAAAACAACAATGGATTAACAAGAAATAAATCATGTTGGCTAGCCTTTGATTAAATGGAAAACTATTATAAATTTAAGGTTTAATTGTAGGTGTTGATTTCATATTAAAATCCACTTTAACAATCCTTTTATTGACCTTATTTAACAACCCTCAATCTCTTAACCATCCTTGCAGTGGCCCCTACCTGGTATTCTTGGAATGCAACATCCTAGTTCTTGATACAATCCATGAGACCATATGCCATATGGGAAAAAAGTGGTTGCAACTTGCATGCCATGTATTTTGAACACTAAAAACATACAATAAATAAATCATGCATGTAACCACTAATGGTTACATCAAATGAAATAAAAAAATAAGAAAATAAGAAAAAACTATGATGGACGGTTACTAGTTATAATGGAAAAACACATAAAATTAAAGATTTGTTATAGTGTTGATTTCCCCATTAGACTCTTCTTTAATAACCCTATTCTTCATTTCATTTATCTCTTGATTAACGTTACAACACCCCCTACTTAGTCTCCTTGGAATGAAACATCCTAGTGCTTGGTACAACTTTTGGACCCATCTATGATGTGAAAGTACATAGTGCAATGAATAGGGAAGTGGTGTTCTATTTCAACTTCATTGTTCCCACATGTATATCATACAAAACCTCTCCTCCCATAGTTCTCTGGGTTGCTCCCATCTTCCTTTTTGACACAATACTTTGTGGGTGTTGGTCATTGGATGAGCCATCCCATGTTTTTCACACCATGATGGTTTAACTTCAAATAGTCTTGAATTTTGATTTCCCCTCACTTGTTAAAGTTTTCTATGTATTATTGTTGTTTCCTATTAGCATGTTTATTTCATTTCACTTTGTTGTAGGATTCCTGAATATGGATTTGAATTTTTTTAAATCTATTGAGCCACTATCCTCTTCTATGTCCTAATACTTAAGCCAAATTATACACCATAGTTCCCATTATTTTCTCCATCTTCTCAACTCCCCTTGCGTGATTTTCGCTAGAAACTTCTCGTTGTTCATGGGTCATTTTTTACTTTTATAAAATGATTTTTCTAAGATTCTCCAACTCTATTGGCTACACTGTTTATTCCACAAGGAATATATTATATGGGGAGTTAATTTTTATTCTTATGTTGATTGTTATTAGGTGTTTTTGTATATATTCCATCTTCTTCCACCTACTTTTGGGTACACTTGGGCTCCAATATTTACAACCATATAAGAGTACTAGTGTAATGAGGGTCTGGAAGAGGGAATGCCACATCTTTCAATCTACCCTGCATCTATTTTAAAGTATAAAGAGAACTTTCTACTCCCTTGGAGTATTTTCCTTGTTCACACATCCCAACATTTGTTTTTCATTGAAATCCAACCCCAAGTATTTGGAATCTCGGGTTACTTCTTTGGGGCTACATTTTTCTTCTTCTTTTTGAGTGAGAACCTTACTACCTTTGTTTCTCCTCATTCTCACACCCATCCCAACCTATGTGAAAAATATATCTAAGGTTTAATATGTGATTGAAAGCCACATATTGCTTGGGCCATGGGTGTTATATCATTTGGATAAATCAAGATCTTGATTATAATTATATAATCATGCTTCCCACCTCTCATGCTTATCCAATATTATTGTTTATCTATATAGAAGATAAAAACTAAAAAGTGTAGAGGCGAAAGTAAAGTATATTAATGTCAAACCATATTCTGCTCCCCCATCAAAGAACCTATAAGGTATTGCATTGATATTATGAGTAATGTTAGTATTAAAATAGGGAGTAATGGAGTATATATAAAAATGGTATATATCAGATTATTAGTAATGGAGTATTAAGCTCTTTATTAAAATTTTAATTTGACAAAATAAATGTCTCTTAAGTTTGGCTTACATTTATTTATATTTATACCAGGGTATGTCTCAAAGAATAGATATCATCAAAGAACATGATACTTCCAACCAAATGAAAGAAAAAAACCCAGTTAGGATAACTTCATGCATTACACAACTTTCTTGTTATAGTGTTATTTTTTCCCTTCAACTAAGAATTTGAAACCCTATTCCATTCTCGTGCCACTTATTGGAACAGACATAAGTGACACACATCATTGGAACCAAGGTGTTTTATTTATTATTGTTATTTATAATTATTTTAGAGTTATCTTTTCATATATATTTTTAAATTCATTACCCACAACATTTTTGTCTCAATATATATATTTTTAAAACTATGTAGAATAAAAATTAATACTACATAAATACCTTCCTAGGATAGTAGGTGCAGGGGATCATCACAGATCCTGGAGGAACATCGATACCTTATTTTTCTTGAGGATTTGGCATTGTTATCAACAACAAGGAAGAATCCTATGCTCCGTGGCAAGGAATCAAAGTGGCCAATGGAATGGGTATGAAATCTCTCTCTGTCATAGTGGATTCTAAAAATATTATTAGACATATGGTGCATACTGAGTGATTATCCCGTAGCTTCCATTTTGGATAAGATAATATGAGAATCAAATTCATTCATCTCCATATCATTTTATCATGTATTTGTGGGAGCTCAATAATGAGGAAGATTGTTGGGCCAATTATGGAGTGAAGCTAAAATGTGGGGAATTAGTGGTTAATGGAACCTTAGAAAAAAAACCCATATCTTAATTTTCATCAAGTCAATGACACATCACAAGTTATTAAATGGGCACATGGAAAATCACATGTATAAGCTCAAGGTAAACATAAGTTGGTACATGTCACACCGACCAAAATTCATCACATATGATTCGTAACATGAAGATATGGGAGATCAACTATAAGATGCTTCAAATTTTAATTCCACATGATTATATTTCCTTGGCACTTGTTTTACAAGCTCTTTGTGGGATAATGGTTTTCATTCGTGTTCATCTCTCTTGGGTGTTCTTCATCTCTTCTTTTCATTTCCCAAGGATTATCCTATTAGGGGAAAAATAATTGCTAGGGGAAAATCCTCTTGGAATCCTTCAATCCTACATAGGTCCTCCTTGGATGGTCTAGTAGGGGAATTCAATGGCATTATCTAGTTGTAGGTGTAGGGGTATTTTTGTTCGTGGGTGTTACAGGAAAGTGTGGTCAATAGGGGCAGTGGAAAACTTATTTTAGTTGACTAATCTAATATAATTGGACACAAAATGGATTTCTTGGGATCTCCAAGAAATATGTTGCGATCTTCTAAGTCACGAGGAACATGTTCATTGCAATCGATCCTCTATCTTCAATCCGGTTTCTAAATTACATGCTTTGGCACAAGATATTTCATCAAAAATTGTTGAAATATTGGGTTCTTTGATGGACTTGAAGAAGTAGGTAGAAGTGGTTGAGGAAGAATGTAGTCTTCTTTGAAATATGGTCTTGAATTTACGTAAAGGGGATCCGTATATAGTTTCAATTCAAAAGATGGTAGCATGCTCATCTCGAGGTGAAGTGATGGGTGAAGAATGATGAATCATTTTTAGGAAGAGATGGAAGCAGTTGAAAAGGAGATTGAACCTACAAGAATAAGCCCGAAGGATGTTTTCAAATACTATGTAATCTGTTAGTTTTAATGTACTTTAACATGATTATAATTTTAGTCTTTTACTATAGAGTTTATAGTACTCAAGAAATATGGGTTATTTTGTCTATAATCCAAGCCATTTTATGTTTTAGGCTTGTAGAAAATTTGGTTAAGGACTATAAAGTAGTAAGTTTGAAGTTGTATGAACACAACAGGGATGTAACACTGGTTACATTTTTTGTAGTATTTTTTTAATATAAATTTCTCAGTTATTGTTAAAAAAAAATACTACATAAATACTTTCAATCCTCTTGTAACATAAAGAGAATGAAAATAGGTAGAGAGGACATACTCCTTGATTTCATGGGTAAAAGTCACACCTACATGGGATTGCACTGCAAAAATGACCATTAGATTCATTTATGAAAACATTGTGATTAGTTTTGGTTGATCATGGACTATACCTAGTGATCAAGGTAGGTATTTTGTTGGTGAATGCATTAGTGTGTTTGTTATGAAATTTATGTTTCATTGTTGGTTACAAAGTATTAGAACACAATTTAACAAAGGTCTTCATAATCCATTGAGATGATTGGGATGAAATGATTCCTACAGTTCTTTGAGAATATAGTAGAACATGAAAAACTATGACAAAGCATACCCCATTCAAGTTGGTTTATGGAAAATAAGTGATCATTTAACTAGAATATGTTATCCTAGACTAAATATTGTTGCCACCACATAAATTATTGATGATGTCACACTAAAGAAAGGTTAAACACATTGATGCAGATGGAAGAGGACTAGTTCCTTGCACTATATCAATAGACAGTTCTAAGACACAAATAAGACCTTGGAACAATTGGATAATCAAGACAATGACTATAACACAAGGGGATTTGTTGGTCTTGTATGATAGAAAGATTCCACACCATCCAAGGAAGCTACGAATGAATTCACTTATACCATTCCTCATTTCATATATCATCGATGAAGGTGGTGAATTTTTAGAACTTGATGGGACATTAATGAACATATGGGTGAATGCACACCTAAAACCCTTCTCTACATCGAAGACCAAGTGACCCCACTCCTTTTTTTTTATGGGGTGAATAATGTCCATTGTATAACATTATGTCAATAATCACTAGTCAATGAATTTATTATCATTGTTTCTTTAATATTTTCATTTGTTAGAATTTTCATTCAAGTTAATAAAAGTAGGAGTTGGAACCAAGGTGAGTTGCAAAGGACATGCATTTCCTAGGCATGTGGTGGATCTTTCCACTCCATGGTAACATATTTTGGTTGGGAAGGGGATAGATAAAGCTAGTGTAAGATCTATAGGATGTCAAGTCATTGTAGAGACGATGGACCATAGAGTCATGTTTGAAATGAGCATTGTCTGTGGGTTAAGATTATGTGCAGAGAATTGTGATTCAGTAGGAGGGAGGTGTCTACATTGGGAATGAGACTTAAATATGTCAAGAGATCTCACACCTACTTCATTGATCTTGGTTTATAGTGAAAACAAAGTATGAAAAATTAGTTTGTAGTATTCTCATACATTTAAGGAAAATATATGTAATGTAGATTGACTTATCTCATCAAGAATTTATTTCCAAATCTGTGGATCCTAACCAACCATTCAAACAAATTTTAGATGATTTTATCAGAAAAAAAAAATGGGAAGGATTGAACCCCGTTTGGTTCGTGACAATATCAAGGAAGGGTATGATGAAACACATATTTGGAAGTCACACAATCTCATTTTAGAGATTTCCAATATTTATAGAGAGTTGAGAGCTAACTAGAGATTTGATAGCATTCGAACACCAAAGTTTAGAGGGAAATAAACCTAATTTTAATAGCATTCGAACACCAAAGTTTGATTTGATAGTGAATTCTATAGGAGAAGGTTGGATTTCATTGGATATAAAATTAAAGTCTAGGTTGAAGGTTGAGCACAATGGTTGTGGGATTAATTCCTTGGGATTAAGAAGGATATTAAAATTGTTGGAATACTGAGAGGGGGGAGGGTGAATCAGTATGAACACTTTTTACCACTTTTAATCACAATATTCAAACTTCAAATTTATCAGCAATATATAATTTATTATTGCATCTAATATATCATGAACATATAACCATAAGCAATACAAATCAACAATATCACATAAGAGACACAATACACTAGAATTTACATGGAAACCCAAATGGGATAAAACCACATAATGATATATATATATATATATATATATATATATATATATATCAAGAATACATTCATAGGAAGAACCAACTTTCAAATTCTCCAACACCAACTGGAAGGAGGCACCAACCCCCTAATTTATAGGCACCAACTTGAAGGAAACACCAACTCCTTGAGTTCTCGAACACCAACCAGAAGGAGGATACAATCCCTTGATTTACATGAACCAACCTGAAGGAATCACCAACACCCTAATTTCTTCGGCACCAACTGGAAGGAGGCTACAATCACCTTTCCTTACCCCATCCCGCCACCTTGAAATATAAGTGTAGACCCATTGTCACTACCACTGACCAACCTATCATGTCACATCAAACAACCTATTAGTGTCACTATCACATCAACCTCTGAATACCATTGTCACATCAACCAACCTGTCACTGTCACATCAACCAACCTGTCACTGTCACTATCACATCAACCTGTCACTGTCACTATCACATCAACCTGTCACTGATGATCAAATAATCATCCAAACTATCACCATCATGGTCACCATCATTTATATACCATCATCAACCAACTAATCCACTCACATGGATACCAAAGGCACCACCAAACCATGTACATCAACCATCAACCATGTACATCAACCTGTATCAACCATGCAAATCAATGTGTACCATACCATGTAAATCAACTTGTACCATACCATGCACATCAACCATGTACATCAACATGTACCATACCGTGCATTAACCATGTACCATACCAAGTACATCAACCATGTACCATATCATGTACATCAACCATGTATCAAACCTGCACCATCTCATGCATCATCGATATACCATATCACTCATGATATGTCTCAATCATGCCATACACCACGTACCATAAGATATCATCAATGAAGTGCCAAGGTAGCCAAGATACCAAGATACCGATATATCCAAGATGTGATACTAATAAATGTACCATAACATCACTAAGGTATACCTCAACATGTACCAACATCACCAAGACATGCACCTCATACATATACCACCATATACCAAGTGTGTACCTCAATCATGTACCAACATCACAAAGATGTGTCTCTAGCATATGCTCAAATCACCATACCATTCCTCAAACATGTACCATATCACCAATACATATCAATCAAATCATGCATATAAACATACCCGAGAACTTGTAATTGATCCGGTGCTTTAAATCACACACAAACAGACCAACCTGGGCATCAACAACTTGGTACAAGCATATCTCACCAATTTTGTCTTATTCTCCTGGGACTAAGACCCGATGTCACGTGGGGCCTCGTGTGATAGACACTAGGCATGATCCATGACAAAATTGGTGACCACCCACCTATTCTATTGGCTCAAAATAGGGGTTTCCACCTTGGCAGTGTTCTACAGTTTTTCAGGTCCTAAACTTTTGGGGCTATTTTGAGGCCCTAAACAACATGTTTTGGGCATGGAAAAATCACACTACAGGATTTATCTAGAGTCTGATGGAAATATGTGCCCCAAACATAGATCGTATGAAAAATTTATGCCCTTGGGAAGTTGACGTATCAACTACCCCCATCAGAGCCCACAAACCTTTTGGTGTTTCATCTTCCGGGGTTAGGGTTTGGATTTTATTTATGTTAAAAATGCCTTCAGAGCCTCATTGTAAACATATTATTCTTGTGAATAAGCGTAGCCATAAAATCTCTTCTCAGAGATAAGTTTCCACCATTCTAGCGAGTTCATTCACTTTGTATTTTTATAGTTTCTGTACATTTATGTCATTAATAAAAAATGTGCATTAATGTACCTCTGTGTTTCTCACAATATATCTGTGTATTTTCTTATTATATTTTCGCCTTCATTTCGTTCTCAAAATAATCCGAATCAAGGAAACCTACGGGGGTGCCTCGTGGGACACTAGCTATCTGACTTGCGGGGGTCAACCAAACTAGGGTTTTCTCATAAAAGCCCTCTCTCCTATGCAATCCTGAAAATCCCACACTTCTCACTTTTTCACTGCCTCAAATTTTTCCGTCACAAACTTTCCAAAATACCACTTAATCACATAGAATATATTCAATAGAATGTGTGTGTGACTGTACTTATGAAAGACTTCTTGAGGTGTATATATACTTTTTCTAAGTAACCTATTTCCTTAACTTTAGGGCTTCTTGAAATTTCTTGTTACAACCACTTTACCCTTTCATTAATGACTTGTAACTAATTAGGCGCTTCTTAACCCTTCTTTGGGACTTCCAACTTCATGAGGGTATATCTCCCTAACTGTGAAGAACCATGTGGCATACTACCTACCATTATAAATGAAATGAAAAAGAATATCCAGCTATGGGTGTGTTACCTACATTTACATTGTCCTTCATGTCCTTATTCCTCAAACATCTTCTGGCTTCATGAACACACCTATGGGTTTCTTGTAGGCTTCTCCAAAGCGTCTTCCTGTGAGGGCCATGCTTAGATCTACGTCATAAAGGGACCACTTTGGAGACTTCTCCAAATACACCCATCACATCTATTGACATTAATGACAACCAATGCTTGTTGACATCAATGACAACCAACTGTCCAACAACATCAATGGAAACAACCTATCCAACAATCCCCCTATTTGGAATTGATGGAAACACTCATGCTCCAATAGTCATACTCTACCCGTGACCAATGCTCTTGATCTTTCTATTCTCATGTTTCTCTCCCCCTTTGACATCAATGGAAAAAAGTATCTCCCTTTGAGGTTTCCCCCCCTATCTTCATGCTTCTAATATTTCTCTTTTGATCTTTGTATTTCTTCTCCTTTGACATCATGGGTAAACATGTAACTCCCCCTATCGATATATCTTCTATGAAAAAACTTTCTCTAACTTCATGTGCTCCCCCTATCTTCATGCTTCTGATCTTTCTTTCCTGATGTCTTTCTCTGGCAATTTCTCTCCCTTGAATTCTTTGTAATATGTCGTGTAGATCAATGTGGGATTTCTTGTATATGATTTCTTTCCTCTCTTTTGGCATTCTTTTTTCATTGGTGATTCCTCTTGTAATTCACTAATATATATAAAAATAATTCAAAGTTACCTGACTTCAAGTCTTCATGTCTTGTTGATTTCACATCAATAACCATACCTTCTTCTAACGATATAGCTTATGTTGTGCCTTTTACTACTTTCCTTCCTGATACCAATTGTTACTATGATTTCATCAACTATCATGTATCTATTTAGACCTGTAAAAAACTCTCATAAAATCATCTTTGTCAATGTGTCATAAAAACTGTCTATGGTTCTGCGACTCAACTGCACACAATGCTGACCCATCTGTCACTTTACCATTCTGAAGACTATCTTTCCAAAATATGTAAACACTTCATATTGCTCGAAATATAGTTCTTTGATTTGTAGATATTCTTCTTAGACTCCCCTTGTTCAATATTCATATCTACTGGGAGTCTCCAAGTCGGATGGTTCAGAAAAATATATGCTCTAATGCAGAATAATCTTTCTCTTCGTCTATGGAGACATCTTCCTTTTCACCCTGTTTCTGAATTTTGTGATCATCCTGAACTCTGGCATGTTCCTCTTTTCATGTGGATACATCATGATCTCACACTACTTCAAATTCCATGAGTATGATCTCTGGGACCTGGTCTTCATTCACATGTTCTTCTTGTTTTTCATTTCTTCTCCAAACCTTCTTGTATCTTCCATTTTCCTTTTTTCCTATAGATTTGTCCTGATCTTGTACTATTTCCAATCCTGAGAGTATGAATTCTGGGTGTCCTTCATTCATCTAATCTTCCTTTATGTGATCTTTTTTCTTTTCCAAACCTTTTTATATCTTATCAATGTTCTCTTTCATAAAAGTATCCATCATTCTTCTACAATCATGTGCTATATGTCCATAGTTATGGAATTTGTAACATTCGATATTATATGGAGTCACACATGCATTTCTTGCTTGAAAATTTCTTATATAAGCCCTGCAATCTGTAGCTTTATGTCCAAAATTAGTACAAATAAAACAATGACCATAAAATAAACTTTCATACCTGGGAGTGAATGATCTTCTTTATGATGTGGTCCTTCTAAATTCATGCCTTGGTTGATCACGATCTTCTCTTCTGTTGTTTCCTTCACAATGATTGAAGCTTCTTTGATACATGAAAGTGGAGGGTCTTCCTTGATGTCCATATCTTCTTTAATCTTGTTCTTGAGTTTTCTTCATTTATGGAATGTTCTTCTTTGAGGGCTCACATTATTCCTTCTTTGTAGGGCCTTTGATGACTTTTGGATAACTCTTAGTCTTCTCTTCATTCTTTCTTTCTAGAAACTTGTAACATTTATCTTCATCTTTCTTTATTGATGATGTGGAGATTTCTCTCTCTTCGGTGTTCTTGTTGAGCTTGAAAACTTTAACTCTTAATGTAATGACTTATTCTTCAAGCTTCTCACACTTTTCTTCTTTCTTCATCATTTGGATCTTCATGACTTCTTCCTTTCTCTTTACTTCTTCAATTTGGTTTTTCAAGGAGATAATTTCTGCTTAAGTCTTCTTTCCTATTGATTGAATTCTACTTCAAGTTTATTTAATTCCTTGAGATGGCTAGTCAAAATATTTTCTCTTTTCTCTACTTCCTTTATTTGTGCTACTATTTTTACTTATAAAAATTTGTTTTCTTCCAACTAACTTTTGCATGCTTCATCAATCCTTCTAACTTATTCTACTTGAACTTTTAGGTTTGTAATCATCTGCTAGACTTCTTCAGAGTTGGGATTTTAAGACATCAGTTCTTCCTCGAGCGACTTTTTTTCTCTCTTTCTTTGACTAGTTTGTCTAAGGCACTGGTTAGGTGTCTCTCATAATCTTCTTCTTCTGAATCTGTCTGAAATGATGAGATTATTTCTTCCCATACTAACTCAAAATGTTCTTCATCTTCTTTATCATGATCAACATTCTCAAAAGGAGATTCCTTTGAGTAGAAAGTTTGTATCTTATCCCAAAGTTCTTTGGCTGATGAACACTGTCCCACTTTGACTTTTACTGGATCCGATAATCCTTCCAAGATAAAATCCATTGTTATTTTGTTGTTTCTCTTCAATTCCTTCTTGGTTGCAATCTTTGGTTTCTTTGAACAGGTGTATCCTGTAACAAATGATTTCCAAACATCATACCCCTGTTCATATAAAAATACTTTCACCTTGCTTCTTCATATCTCATAGCTCAGATCAATCTGACCATCAAATATTGGTGTTCCATTTAATGTTCATTTCATGAATCTCATCAGTCCATTATATGTGGAATCCATGATCTTCCTTCCAGTGGTTAAACTATTTTCTTGAAGGACCTACTCTAATTCCAATTGTTCGAATACTGAGAGGGGTGGGGGGGTGAATTAGTATGAGCACTTTTTACTACTTTCAAACACAATATTTAAACTTCAAATTTATCAACAATATTATTGCATCCAATATATCATGAGCATATAACTATAAGTAGTACACATCAAAAATATCACATGAGATACATAGTACACTATAATTTACGTGTAAACCCTAATTGGAGAAAACCACATAATTCTTTCTTATATATATCAAGAATACATTCATAGGAATAACCCACTTCCAAATTATCCAACACCAACTGGAAGGAGGCACCAAACCTCTAATTTACAGGAACTAACCTAAAGGAATCATCAACTCCCTGAGTTCTCCAACACCAACTGAAAGGAGGCTACAACCCCTTGATTTACAGGAACCAACTTGAAGGAAGCACCAACTCCCTGAGTTCTCCGACACCAACTAGAAGGAGGTTACAACTCCATTTCCTTTCCCCATCCCGCCGCCATGAAATATAAGTGTAGACTCACTATCACTACCACTGACCAACCTTTCACTATTACATCAACCAACCTATCACTGTCATTGTAGCATCAACCAACCTATCACTATCATTGTCACATCAACCTATGACTACCACTGTCACATCAACTTGTCACTATCACTGTCACATCAACCTATCACTGATGATCAACCAATCATCCAACTTGTTACTGTTACTGATATACCATCATCAACCAACTTATCCACTCACATGGATACGAAAACCATCACCAAACCATGTACATCAACCTGTATCAACCATGCATCAACCATGTATATCAACCTGTACCATACCATGTACATCAATCTGTACCATACCATGCACATCAACATGTACCATACCATGCATCAACCATGTACCATAACAAGTACATCAACCATGTACCATATCACGTACATCAACCATGTATCAAACTTGTACCATCTCATGAATCAACCATATACCATATTGAAATTGTGCAACCTACGAGAATCAAGCATTCTCGCACCCCGCCTATATAGCAACCTGCGAGCTTCCTTTTTTATAGGATTTTTACAAAGGGAAATGAAACTTCTTTTCT
Organism: Picea mariana; assembly: GCA_032191745.1. NCBI lineage: Eukaryota > Viridiplantae > Streptophyta > Pinopsida > Pinales > Pinaceae > Picea > Picea mariana. The sequence continues at coordinate 26,776 of JASDQU010681147.1, forward strand.
CAGGAAAAGTTCTTCTCCCTTCTCTCTTCAGGAACTCAGGCCACTGACCCCTCTGAAGGAAACAAATAGGTTTACATCATTAACGGTCATAGGGATGATGAAAATAATGTGTAACACATATCACTCATGATATGTTTCAATCATTCCATACACCACGTACCATAATATATCATCAATGAAGTGCCAAGATAGCCAAGATACCAAGATATCAATATAGCCAATATGTGCTACTAATGAATGTACCATAACATCACTAAGGTGTATCTCAACATGTACCAACATCACCAAGACATGCACCTCATACATGTACCATCATATACCAAGTGTGTACCTAAACCATGTACCAACATAAAAAATATGTGTCTCTATTATATGCCAAAATCATCGTACCATGCCTCAAACATGTACCATATCACCAAGATATATCAATCAAATCATGCATATAATCATACCTCATAACCTCTAACTGGCATGGTGCTTCAAATCACAGACAAACATACCAACCTGGGCATCAACAACCTAGTACAAGAATCTCTCACCAATTCTATCTTGTCCTCATGGGACTAAGACCTGATGTCACGTGGGAGATCGCGTGACAATCACTAGGCAACCCGCGGGGGTGTCTCGAGGGACAGTAATTGTCTGACCCGTGGGGGTCAACCAAACTAGGGTTTTCTTAGAAGAACATTCTCTCCTCTGCAATCCCGAAACTCCCACACTTCTCACTCTTTCACTACCTCAGATTTCACTATCACAAACTCGCCAAAAGATCACTTACTCACATAGAAGATATTCAATAGAATTTGTGTGTAAATGTACTTATGAGAGACTTCTTGAGGTGTATATATAATTTTTCTATGTAACCTATTTCCTTAAATTTAGGGCTTCTTTACATTTCTCGTTACAACCACTTTACCCTTTCATTAATGAATTGTAACTAATTAGGGGCTTCTTAACCCTTCTTCGGGGATTCCAACTTCATGAAGGCATATCTCCCTAACCGTGAAGAACCATGTGGCATACCACCTATCGTTGGAAATGAAATGAAAAGGAATATCCATGTATGAGTGTGTTACCTGCATCAAAATTGTCCTTCATGTCCTTATTCCTCAAACAACTTAGAGCTTCATGACCACACCTATGGGTTTCTTGTAGGTTTCTTCAAAGCATCTTCTCGTGAGGGCCATGCTTAGATATATGCCATAAGGGGACCACTTTGGAGACTTCTACAAATACACCCATCACATATATTGACATCAATGACAACCACTACTTGTTGACATCAATGACAACTAACTGTCCAAAAACATCAATGACAACCAACTGTTGAACAAAAATAACTAGGGACTGATAAGGGAGTTGTGGCTATAGGTAGAGGAAATAGTACTATAGGGAGGCATTAGACAAAGAAAAATAATCCCTACGAGATGTATTCCTACATAAAATATCCCAATAATATAGTTTATCTCATTAAGTGGTTTTGATCTATAGGTGGCCATGGACAAGGAGTGATAAAATATGAAGGGTTACAACAAAACCATACGAATATATAATGGCCTTGATTGTGTGGGTCAGATAGTGTTTATAGATTTCATGTCAAAGACATTTAAGGCCATCATGGAGAAGGAGGATGGGACATGGTAGGTGGTCATTAAACTTGCATTTAAAACTTTGATGGAATTATGGTTGGCGAGTTTGTTGGAAGTTACCTACTTTGGTGCAACCTAATTTGTTAAGAAATGTGTAAAACCATTATCAATGGGATGCACAATAGTATAATTTCATCAAACATGTGTCCACATATTGATCCCATAGAGCACCATGATGTCATTGAAGCCTTTCAAATTGGCACCGATTTTGAAGGAATGAAGGAAGGAGGCTATACAAAAGAGGAAACATGCACCTAGTACACAACTAAGAAGATAACCCATGGCTATAAGTTTGGTATCATTAATTTCTAGTTGTTTTTCTTTGCAACACAACCATTGTCAATGAGGGATTTGTGGAAGCGTAGACCCCATGAATGTTTTAAGGCCACAATCTAGGTAACAAACTTTTACACTCAAGTAATATAGAAGGATTGGTGTTCCTCCCTAAATAATGGAATCATTCAAGAATTCTTAAACATACAATACTTCCAACAATATTACCAACTTAACTAGAACTTTGTCAAGTTCTTGTTTTATCAAGGGTCTCATTTTTAACCATATTTTGAAAAATGGTGCTACCGATAGCACCCCTTTTCATTTTGAGGTAGGCTTTTTATATTTTAAATCTTCTTATCTATAACGAATCCACATTTTGTTTCTAAAATGCTTGTTTTTTGAAATATTTTCAAATTTTCCTAAATCAATTTTTTTGTTTGTTTTTTAAATGCTTGTTTTTCCGACTATTTTCAATTTTTTCTAAATCATTTTTTTTTCAAATTTTTATTTATTTATTTTTTATCAATATTGTTTTTTTTATGATTTTTAATGATACTAAAAATGTTATATATCATTTAAGTTTTTTAAATTAAGATTTTTCATATAATTATGTCTCATTATTTAATTCATGGTGCCATAGTTTTTAAATATAGTGTAAAATTGTATTTTTAACACACTTTTTATTTTTTCTTCAACACATAGATAATAATTGTAGCTAAATAACACTATTTTTAAATATTTAACAAAAAATTATACATTTCAAAGCAATTTATAACAAAAAGCCTATACATTTTGGAAGCTTTCCACTATAAATAACGTTTCGAATAAAGCATTTTTATGGACAAAATTGAATAAAAAAAAGGGAAAAAGTTAACAAAAATTAACCTTTTTTTTAATATTTTTATAGATTTACAGTAAAAAAATGAAAATATTTAATGTTATTTTCTCTAGAATATTAAATCACATAAAATAAATGTAAAAAGAAAATAATAAAAAATATTCATCATAAAACAACAATAGATGCATATTTATTCTTATTTTAAAATGTGAAAGTCAAAACATTGCAATTATAACTCATCAAGAATTTGCAAAATTCAACATTGTCTTCAAGGGAATCCTAAAACTAATCGACAATGTCATATATCCCAAATTCTTCATTCTCAATAGACACATCATCATTTTCTTGGTCATCATTATGTGCTTCCATTAGCTCATTTGGCTCATGTTGCTCTTCCATTGAGTTATTGATATCCACAACTTCTCCAAAGTGATCTTTTCCAAGAAAATCTCCTAATGGTACTTGAGGTTCCTATGATATTTTTCCCACCTTTGATTCATTAAAAACTCCTTTCCTCAAGACAACTTCTTTCATTTCATCTTGAAGAGCTCGAATAACATTAATTCTTTGTTGAATAAAACCACATTGCAACGTGCCACTTTCAATGGCTGTGAAATTACTTCCTTTTTGTAAGAAACATGCTATTGTTGTACCTAATCACCAAATACAAAATAAATAATTAAAGTAAATAATGTAAAACAACATAAATTAAAAATAATAAAGAGTGAAGTATGACTTCATAAATGTTATATCATAAATCTTACTTGAATGTGAGAACACATCCAAAACCCAATCTCCTTCACTTGAAAATGTATCTATAATATAATTAGTTGGTTCTTGTGGCTTTTGATAAATGTTAACGATCTCTCCTTTGAAATTATTTTCCTCATATCTTAGTTTTCTAGCCACAACATTGTAAACCAATAAACTACTAGGCTTCTTTCCATCCTTTACATTGTAAAGAATATAATCATAAGTATCATCTTTTGTCCAACTTGCAATATCTATACTTTCATTATCACGTGTAAATGGTTCACTACTGGAGCTATAAATATTAGGTTTTTTCCTGTAACATAGATAAGTATTAATTCAATTAACTTGTGAATTAATAAAATAGATTTCTAATCTTAATTGCTAAACATACAATTTCAATATCTTACCAGTAAAGTTGCATCCTTGTATTTTCTTTTCCCTTGAAACTTGATTGTACAAATCCTTGTTGTGTTTCTGAATGAAAAACCAAAAAACTCCAAAATGGTGATGTTGTGACTTCCAGAAACCCCATAACCACTTTACTAAAATCTTGGTAAGTATAAGGCTTAATGTCATATTCAATGTTTTGGATATTGTAACCATGAGGGATATCTGCAATAACTAGGGAGTATTCCTTTTTAGGAACAAGATTTGCAATTTTTCACAATCTCCTAATATCACTTTATATTGAAGAGTGTCGAACCCATTCCAAATGTAGTGATCAAGGGTGTCATTGGATCAACATTTTGAAGACATCACCTTCTTTCTCTTTCAAACTTAGCTTTTTGAATATAACTTTTGAAGGTTTGAGATACTCCATCTATATTCTTCTATGACATATTTAATGAAACAAACAAACATATAATTATATATCTATAACTAATAAAATCAAAATAAATTAACCTACAAATGGATAAAAATTAAAATGAATGTAATAAATCAACATGCTATTTTGAATGTAACAAAAAATTGACTCAATTCTATTATAGAGATTGCATCTGGATAGTTGAGTCTAACATCCTCCCAACTCTGCTAATTCAACATCTTAACCATTTCCTCTTGTATTCTCATTTAAACCTTGTGACTAAATTAAAAAAAAGTTATTGTTATAATAATATATATAATAAAATACATTCTTATTGTAACATCCCGCTCTTGCGCACACTGAGCGAACTTATTCTTTGAGGAAACTTTCTTGCAAGTGATACAGATTATTATACTATTTTTTGTTTGATTATCATTATGAGGCATTACATATATGATGATATGTTATTTTGTGTATTGACATAGACAGGTGGTATTGACTAGGTTCTCCTGAGTGTGTAGGACTTTGGACCTCGAGGATGCAAGGGCATTGATGAAACCCCTTGGACTCTAGATCAAGTCAGAGAGTCGACTATTGGGGTTTGATTGTTGTTAATATGACTTATGTACATATGATTAGATGCTATGATGATAGATTATTTTGCTGACATGATTCGTTGATGATGTAGGTTGATGATAGCTTGTTGATCAGACTCACATGTGGAGTAGAGGGGTCACGCACGACAACTAGAGGCCTTGAGGGAGAGGTGTGGACAACAACCCTGCCACAACCTACTAGCACTCCCGTCGTGGCTCGAACTATAGGTTAACGATTACCTACTTAGAGAACACCCATAATGCCGTGAGCGCAGACTGCAACCATCACTCACGAAGATTCTAAGCGGCACACAATAAGGCAGGGGCCTTATTCCTTAGAGGCCCTTAGTCTCCCATAAGATCACTTGACGGAGTATTGACTCCAGGGGTTTTTGATGTCTACCAAGTCAGTCAAGAGGTGAGTGGCACCCTTGCAGCACATAGTGTGTCCTGAAGGGCATGCCGCACAAGAAAAACGAAAAAGAGCCGAGTGGCACCCTTGGAGCACATAGTGCGTCCCAAAGGGCATGTCGCACAAGGAAAATGGAAATAGGCGAGTGGCACCCTTAGAGCACTTAGTGTGTCCTCAAGGGCATGTCGCGCAAGAAAAAAATAAAAGTCGAGTGGCACCCTTGGAGCACCTAGTGCATTCTGAAGGGCACGTCGCGATTTCAATGGGTTAGTGAATAAACCTAGTTGGTCTTAAAATGAATGACGTGATAAGTAAGATTTAAAAACTTTCTCTGCAAGAAAAAAAAATTCGTCGAGCCTATGAAATTAAAATCTAGGTCTAAGTGATACTTGCGGTAAAATAAAATAAAATAATAATAACAATAATAATCATAATTAAACATGTGATGAGAAGGGGGTAAGAAATTCATTTAATTTATTAAAATCAAATTTCTTTGGGGGTTTAAATTTAAGAAAAAAAATGGAAATGATTGTTTTTCTACTTATGCTAATTAAATTTTATTAATTAAAAGAAGAAAGAGGTGTTTTTTATACACTTGCTAATTTGCGTTTTAGATAAAAAGGGAAAAGAGGAAAACTTAAAAGAAATAGGAAACTAAGGGGAAAAGGGGAAACATAAAGAAAAAGGAAAACATAAGGAAAAATATGAATGACTGACTTAGTAAGGAATCTTGCCTTTAAGAACTTTCTAATTATGAACTCAACTAGGAATTCAGTAAGGGCACAAGTCATTTAAAATGTGTAAGGGAATATGGGGACACCAAGGAGCGATTTTAGGAATGCTTTTAGGTGGGTGAGGGAAATATGAGTAATTAATTAATTAATGAAATTCATTTCTGGTGCAACTAGGGGGATGGGTGACATGTGTACGGGGGAGGTATTTCTAAATTAAATTAATGAAAAATAAATTAAATGGGAATTTGGGAATGAAATCACTTAAAAACTCTATAAAAAGGATGAAGGAGGAGGACCGTGCATCAGATATTTTATGCGTAACGTTACGCTGCAGAATTTTTGTCTTGACTTACTTATCTTGTGGGAATTGGGATACCCAGCTCAGGTAATGACTGGTAGCTTGACCTTGCAAGGTGAGCTGGGTGNAGAGGAGGACCGTGCATCAGATATTTTATGCGTAACGTTACGCTGCAGAATTTTTGTCTTGACTTACTTATCTTGTGGGAATTGGGATACCCAGCTCAGGTAATGACTGGTAGCTTGACCTTGCAAGGTGAGCTGGGTGCTAGTGGTTCTATGGTTTAGTGTGTGAGGCCCTTTTGTGGTTCGAGGGGCTTAGGGGGAAGAAGAGTACTCTAGCGTTGGTTGGGAGGTACCGGTGAAGTCTCATCGATCGACAAGTGGGAGATTAATGGAGAATGCACCGGACAACAACTCAGAGCTTTCACCTTGGGATACAGTACACATGCGTTTATTTTGAATGGTAGATTAACATTTCTCTTGCGCTTTCGTTACTGTGCTTCTATTGTGTAGAGAAATATATTTTACTCAGCATTTTGCACTTCTATTGTGTAAAGAAATGTGTTTTACTCAGCGTTTTAATCGAGAACTTAAGGTCATCATAGATTTACGCTCGCTGCATTTGAATTGATTCCCTTGGAATCTCGATCCCTAATTGCTATGACTATCCTATTTTGTTTTATTAATTATTATGAAGAGATTGTGCTTTATCTTCCATCCTTATCCCTAGATCATCAGTTCATGCCTGAGCAGTCGGCCAGGAGCCGAATTGACAATCGTCTCTTCGGTGTTTATAGACCTATAGATTCTAATGCCCTGCTTTTCTGTGCATGGATGATGAGCGAAGGATAATTTTTCCCAGTTGTCTACCCCTGCTGATTATTCCTAGTTGAATGATTGTCTTGAGCCTTCTTGCAATTGATTAACTCTGCGTATTGTTTATCTTTTCTCTTTGCGATCAACTCAATACCCTTTGCATTTTTATATAGCCTTTGCATTTTCAGAAGGTATTTTATTCTCTGGTATTTTCTTAACAGTTCCCAGCTCTTGAATGGAAAAATATCAACGTTGTCCACTTGAATGACATTGTTCTTCTTAAACTTTTGTGAATTTGATTAAATTCATTTATTTGACAGTACCCATTGTATGACAACGTTGTTTTTAACCATTGGTTATTGCAATTGATTTTATTTATTGACAATGAATGATTTTATGAAATCATTCTTTTACCTATTGTGACTGCGATCTGAGTCTTCAGACAACGTTTTTATTTACCTATTATTGATTGTGAAATGGGTATATCCATTTACATTTTGACTGCGATTTTATGGCTATCCGAATTCACAGCCACCAAATTTTTATTTAATGACTGTGAATTTATATAGCCACTTATAGGTTGACTGTGATTTTTATAGCCAATTCGAATATATATATTAAGGATTGTGCGTTATAGGGAATGCGTGTTTGCATTTTTTTTTATCATTCATTGACTACAAATTTTACCATTAATGGACTGTGTATTACCTATCTATTGGCTGAGAATTGAGTCCTTAATTGCCTGTGATTTTACCCTTTTATTGACCACAATTTTTGTGTTAAACCCAATGCTTCAATGTCTGGGAATTTGTTTTTTATGTCTAGGCGTTCCCAATGATAAAACATAGCGAGTTCATGTCTAGGCATTTCGTTTTCAATGTCTGGGATATTTTTTTTTGTGTCTGGGCATTTAAGGTCTGGGCATTTGTATTGATAGATCGTAGTGGTCTTATTTTCCTTATGACAACAACCTTACCCTCTGTGGACTGCATTTTAATTATATTTTACCTTTCGCCTTGTGCCTTCACCGCTTTCCCTTCAAATTCTGTAGACACTGTAACATTATCTAAATGACAACGTTCCCCTACTTTTATTCCATAAATCAAGTGACAACATTTCCATATATATATATTCCTTATAATTTAAATGGCAGTGTTTCCATATCTTTAATCCATATGAATTAAATAACAACAGTCTAGTTATATTTACTGACAATGCTCCACATATTTTATTCACCTATTTATTACATGTCAGCATGATCTTTTAACTTACTCGGACTTTTACATGTACCCGGGTTGTGTTTTAATACACTAACAGCATTCTTAAATTGGGGGTAAGTGAATTCATACTTCCTGTGGAAACACATCCCCGTGATCTAGACAATTATTGTGACAACTATTTCATTCTTTTTACAATGCTATCATGCTTTAATATTCAACTTTATCATATTAATTCAGCATCCCTGTATTTATTACGCTGCTATTAAACAATGGGTGTGTTTGTAGACATCAATTTTGGGTATTGTTAGACAACGATTGGGTTTATTTTAGTTAGCGATGATTGTATTTTATCACATCGATATGGTTGATTGACAACCACAACCTTCCCAAACCTTTCACAACAGTCACCCCTTACACAATGATATTTTGGATTGATAAGTCAAATAAAATTTGAATGTATTTGATATTTTATTATGTGAATAATCTGTTATTTCAGTTGCACTAAACAATTATTTTCGATGTATAGTTTCTGATTAAAAGATAGAAAAATTCTTATAAGGTAGCGATATAGTTTTAGTTTCATTAGCGAATTCTTAAGATGACAGTTTCATAAGATAGCGATCTAGTTTGGGGTTTAAATAGCGATATAAGACAACAATGTATATAGTTTCAGTTTTACTAGACAATGATTTTAGTTTTAAAGGAAAGTGATATATACTATCTAATATTGGGATTGGAAGTAGTTGCAACGAATAAATTGTTAATAGGTCTGCATGGTGGTCCTTCAACTAAAGGGGAGCGCTCTTCTATGGCGAAAGATGCTCCTACCACATTTGAACATGGTCGTTGACAACGTGTCATGGGAATTATTCGAGGAATGGTTCCCAAAGAGGTACCTATAAGAGGAATTCATTGAGCATCATCTCAACGATTTCAATGACTTGAGATAGGGAGACCGCATGATGCCCGAGTACGAGGCCCGTTTTGGAGCTGCTTCAGTATGCTCCGCACCAAATTACCAAGAAACTTAAGGTGAACAAGTTCGAGTTGGGCCTTATTATTAGAATTCATATTCTACTTTGGGTACTAGGAATACTGGACCAAAGAAAGTGTGTTGGATTGTGGGGAGCCACATTACCAGCGTCACTGCCCAGAGGAAAGGGCCAGATCATATGGAGCAGCCGAACCCACTACCATGGGAGTTTTGGGCAAGGCCCATCGTATTCTTATAGTGGTGAATAACCACCAGGCAGAGCACCAGTCATGTAACACTCTCTCATACTGTAATGCTCTGATACCAAACTGTAACGCCCCCATTCCAGGTCGGGAAGGTGCTACTTCACGGAATAACAATATCATACTTAATTCTATATATAAGACATGCATTTAAGCAAATGAAACTCATTTAAAACTCAGAGTAAATATAAGAATTACTGCTACTATAAATAATCAATGGCTTTAACATTAATTCGTATGCGCAACAGAATACATGATAAATATAAATACACAAACATGCAGAAATGTAATTAAAACATTATCTGGTACTTATCTTTGAAAAAATGGTAATTCCACCAACCACATGTAGGCCTTCCATGAACCTCCCAGCCTTAGACCACACTACTCATCAAGCTTAGCAGTGGGTCACCCCTGAGCTGAGACTAAGCTCCACCCCAAGGAAAGGAATCCTAGGCTAGGCTGAGGTTACAGAGAAAAATGCACAAAATGACTGGAAGGATTCTTCCCAGGATGCCATCTTATGCCCACTACTCTCAGACTCTCATTCCCCACATGCATGTTATGCCCGGGAGTATACACCTTCACAAGCATAGTCCATCGGTGCTACACCTCCCTCTCTGGGTCTCAGCAATAGGCCGGATCAGGAAGTCTCAGAGCCCAAAGCTGGTGCTGGACACTCTCTGGAAGAAACCACTTCCCAACAAACTCTCTCACCTGGAAAGAGTTTCTCATAGGCCTGACAACCTACCTTTTCCAACAAAAATCACCTCCCTCACCTGGAGAGAGGTTACACACAGGCTTGGCATGGACTTACACTGGCCAACAAGCCATGCCCAGTCCAGCACTACATGGCCACAACATCCAACTAGGAAAACAGACACAGGCTTCCCAAACAAGATCCACAATCATGGGATAGACTCACGGTTTTGGTTTTGGGATTTCACCAAGGGTACAAAGATTCCACGCACAGGCTCAAAATGTTCAGACAGAGGATGTACCGACTATCTCATAAATCAATACAGGATTTTCGGCTTTTAGGGATGCACCAGGGTATTCTTACAGAGGTCAGACCATTCACGTTCAGACCGTCGGGTAGAATGGAGGCGGAACCCCCATCACGGCTCAACTCAATAGTTTTATCTGCATGTTCTTGGGTTGACACTTGTCACCCATGCAACTACATGCATTCCTTCAACACGTGTTCCTTCCATTTGGAAGTTTCTTGTCTTTCCAAAAAGAACTTAGGATAAAATATAATATTCACATGTCTTTTGGAATAATATTAAAATATTATTCCCCAAGGACTTAAGCCCCTAGGTTTATCCCCTAGGCTCCACACTTAGCCCCCTTTTCCCACCTTCCAACCCCTAATCCCTTGCCCACTCTGTGGAATCTTAGTCCCCCATCACTCATTCATCGTGGTTGGTCTCCACACGGCAGTGTTTATATTTTATTAATGTTCTGCAATGATACATGTACAAAATCAGGATCTTGGCCTTCAGTCCTTAGGCTCTCTGACCTAACAATCACATAAGCCCACCATCTTATTAAAACTTGGCTCATCAGCCTATAAAACATATTTAAAATTCATTTCATAACCAATATTTACAACAGGGATCGACCTTGGGGACATTACAAGTCGAATGTGCTCAAGACATTAGGTACCGTCGTTGACCAGACCTTTAGTATTTTGATAGATCATGGTGCTACCGAGAGTTTCATTTCTAGTGCAATGCTAAAAATAATTAAGCTAAAGGCAGTTGAATAGGATGAGTTTAGCCTTGTAGAGATGGCTTCAAGAGCCAAATAGAAGGTTGGAGGGAAGGTCATGAGCTATAGCCTTAACCTAGGAGATTTTGTCACCAGGGCCAACCTGTATGTCATGATATTAGGGTTTTATGAAATCGTCATTGGTATGGATTGGTTGGAATCGCATGAGGTGATACTCAACTGTAAGACGAAACAATTGAGCTTGGTCATTGATGAAGGACATAGATGCGTGATTGTAGGTCAGAACCAGGGAGTTTCCCTGAGGTTCATCTCTTCCTTGTAGCTACGAAAGAGCATGCTTAAGGGATGTAAGATTTATGTGATCCTTGCGTTAAATAGTAGAAGGTCTAGAACACCTTCCTATGGTGAGAGAGTTTGCAGACATATTCATAGAGGAGTTACCTAGGATGTTGCTGGAGAGGGAATTGGGATTTACCATAGACCTAAAACCAGGGATTGAACGAATAATGAGAATGCCTTATCGTATGTCGACCCTGGATTTACAAGAGTTGAGAATGCAACTGAAGGAGTTGTTGGACCTGGGAATGATATGTCCTAGCGTGTCATTGTGGGGTGTGCCTGTTAGTTTCATACGAAAGAAGGATGGGTAGTGGAGACTCTGCATTGACTATCATCAATTGAACAAGGCAACGATCAAGAATCAATATTCGTTGCCAAGGATTGATGATCTATTTTATCATATGAAGGGTGCAATGGTGTTTTCAAAGATTGACTTGAGATCAGGGTATCACCAACTATGGATCAAGGAGGATGACATCCCTAAGACTTCCTTTAAGACGAGGTTCAGACATTACGAGTTTATTGTTTTACTGTTTGGACTGACAAACACCCCAGGGGTATTTATGAGTTTGATGAATGAGGTGTTCCGCGAGTACTTGGACAAGTTCTTCCAAGTATTCATTGACGATATTTTGATTTACTCCCAGACGATGGAGGAGCATGAAGAGCACTTTCTCCTGGTACTACAATGTCTGTGAGAGAACAAATTGTATGGGAAATTGTCTAAATGCTCATTTTACCAATCGACGATTCACTACTTAGGGCATGCCATCTCCAGTGAAGGTATCGCCATGGATCTAGTAAAGGTCGAGGCTATTATGTAATGGTTTGTGTTGACGAATGTCTTGGAAGTGTGTAGCTTCATGGTTTTAGTAGGATACTATCAACGGTTCATCGAGGGATTTTCAAAGATAGCAAATCCGATCACATAATTGCAGAAGAATAATAAGAAGTTTGTTTGGACTGAGAAATGCACGGAAGCCTTTCAGAGGCTCAAGGAGCTATTGACAATAGCACTGATACTAAAGGTCCCTGACATGGACACAAAATTCTTGGTATGCACTGACACATCCAAGGAAGGTTTTGGCAGAATCTTGATGCAAGACGGTCAAATGATCGCTTACATCTCGAGGAAATTGAGAAGGCATGAGGAGAACTATGCGACTCACAATTTGGAGTTGTTAGCCATTGTTTATTCCTTGAGATTTTGGGACACTACCTTATTGGACAAAAATTTGAACTAAAAACGGACCACTGTGGACTACATCACATCTTTATGCAAAGTGACTTGAATTCACGACAACGGTGTTGGTTGGAATTACTTAGCAAGTACGATTTCGAGATTACTTACATAAAAGGAATAGTGAATCAAGTGGAAGATGCATTGAGTCAGAGACCACGCATATTTTCAGTGATGCCTCTTCAGATGAATCTACATTAAAAGATTCTAACTGTATAGTGCAACAATGACAGGTACAAAGAAGTCAAGGATTTTATCGGACAAAACACAATGATGGTACCAAGATTTGAAGGATTTACGTTTGACGATGATGGATTATTGAGATTTAAAAATCAAATTTACGTACCACTGAACGATGAGTTGAGGATTTTGATCCTAAATGAGGCTTATAGAGCAGTGTACATGGCTCACCCAGTAGTCACGAAGATGAGGGCATACCTTAAACCCTTATTCTTCTGGAAAGGAATGAAGGCAGACATAGTCAACTACATGGCCAAATGTCTAGAATGTTAGTAGTTGAGGGCTGAACATAGACATCCAACAAGATTACTACAGCCACAAGTTATTCTAGAATCGAAATGGGAGGTCATTTCGATGGATTTCATTGTTGGATTTCCACTTACGGCAAGGAGACACTACTCAATTTTTGTGGTAGTCGACACTCTGACAAAGAGTTCTTATTTTATTACTGTGTGTACGATGTATCAAGCACCTAACATAGCTAGAGTTTTCATCAGTGAGTTTGTGAGGTTGCATGGTATGCCTAAGAGGATTATATCCGATTGAGGATTGGTGTTTACTGGACGATTTTGGACTAGTTTCCAAGAGGCCTTGGGAACCAAACTTAACTTTAGTACTGTATATCACCCGGAGACAGATGGGCAGATTGAATGAACAAACCAAGTCTTGGAAGACATGTTGAGCATGTATGTGATGGACCAATAGAAGCATTGGGAAGAATTCTTGCCACTGGTAGAATTCACTTATAACAACAGTTACCAAAGAACCATTAAAATGGTGTCTTTCAAGTTTCTTTACAAGTGACCATGTTGGATGCCTTTGAGTTGGGATCGGCTTGAGGATAGGGTCCTGGTGGGACCAGAAGCGATCAAAGAAGTGCGAATATCAAATGCAAACAATAAGAAAAAGGATCAAAGAAGTGCATGATAGGCAAAAGAGTTATGCTGATGTGCACTGTGTCGATCGTAGTTACGAATTACGAAGTTGGTGATCGAGTCTTCTTGTGGGTAAAACTGCATAAGACTTCAATCAAGTTTATAAAGGGTGATAAAATATCTCCTAGGTTTGTGGGACCTTTCAAGATTGTAAATAAGAAGGGTCCTATGGCCTATTGACTAGCCTTGCCTGATTCTTTGAGGTGTATGCACGATGTTTTTCATGTATCTGTTTTGAGATAATATAATAGTGATCCTACACATTTTATTGACATGAGTACCTTGCAGGTATCAGATGAAGGTGCACTCACAGCTGAGCTGATCTGCATCCTGGATCATCGCATTCGACAACTATGACGTCGAACAGTAGATCAGGTCAAGGTCGAGTGGGACAACTATAGTCTGCACTCGGCGACCTAGGAGGAAGCATATGATATGCGCCAACAATTTCCATTTTTGTTTGATAGATAGAGTTATGATACTGTGATACACATTATTTCAGCACTTATATATTGTGAAACTTTGGGACAAAGTTTAGGTCAAGAGGGGGTGTATGTAACATCCTGCTCTTGCGCACATTGAGTGAACTTATTCTTTGAGGACACTTTCTTGCAAGTGATCTAGATTATTTTACTATTGGTCATTTGATTATGATTATGAGGCATTACAGATATGATGATATGTTATTTTGTGTATTGACATAGACATGTGCTATTGACTAGGTTCTCCTGAGTGTACAGGACTTTGGACCTCGAGGATGCAGGGGCATCGATGAAACCCCTTGACCCAAATCGAGTCAGGGAGTGGACTATTGGGGTTTGATTGTTGTTAATATGACTTATGTAGTAATGTACATATGATTGTATGTTATGATGATAGATTATTTCTCTGACATGATTCGTTGATGATGCAAGTTGACAATAGATTTCCGACCGGAATCACATGTGGAGCAGAGGGGTCACACACGACAACCAGAGACCTTGAGCGAGAGGTGTGGACAACAACCCTACCATAGCCTACTAGCACTCCCACTGTGGCACGAACTGTATGTTAACAATTAACTAGTTTGAGAAGACCCGTGATGCCATGAGGGTAGACTGCAATAGTTGCTCACAATAATTCTAAGGGGCACACAATAATGTAGGGGCCTTATTCCTTAGAGGCCTTTAGTCTCCCACAAGATCACCTGATGAAGTATTGACTCTAGGGGTTTTTATGTCTACCAAGTCAGTCAAGAGGTGAGTGGCACCCTTGGAGCATGTAGTGCATCCTGAAGGGTACGTCTCACAAGGAAAATGGAAAGAGGTGAGTGGCACCCTTGGAGCACGTAGTGCTTCTTGAAGGGCACATCGCTCAAGGAAAATGAAAAGAGGCAAGTGGAACCCTTGGAGCATGTAGTGCATCATGAAGGGCAGGTCGTGCAAGAAAAACAAAATAGGCGAGTGGCACCCTTGGAGCACCTAGTGCGTCCGGAAGGGCACATCACGATTTCAACAGGTAAGTGAATAAACCTAGTCGGCCTTAAAATGAATGACGTGATAAGTAAGATTTTAAAACTTTTTCCCCCCAAAAAGAAATGTCCTTGAGCCTAGGAAATTAAAATCTAGGTCTAAGTGATATTTGTGGTAAAAAAATAAAATAAATAATAATAATCATAATAATCATAATTAAACATGTGACGAGATGGGGGTAAGAAATTCATTTAATTTATTAAAATCAAATTTCTTTGGGGGTTTTAAAAAAAAAGGAAAATGATTGTTTTTCTACTTATGCTCATTAAATTTTATTAATTAAAAGGAGAAAGAGGTGGTTTTTCTACACTTGCTAATTTGAGTTTTAGATAAAAAGGGAAACTTAAAAGAAATATGAAACTAAGGGAAAAAAGGGAAACATAAAGAAAAAGGGAAACGTAAGGAAAAAGATGAATGACTAACTTAGTAAGGAATCTTGCCTTTAAGAAATTTTTAATTATGAACTCAAATAGGAATTTAGTAAGGGCATAAGTCATTTAAAATGTGTAAGAGAATATGGGGACACCAAGGAGCGATTTTAGGAATGATTTTAGGTGGGTGAGGGAAATAGAAGTAATTAATTAATTATTGAAATTAATTTCTAATGCAACTAGGGGGATGGGTGACATCTGTATAGGGGAGGTTTTTTTGAATTAAATTAGTGAAAAATAAATTAAATGGGAATTTGGAAAAGAAATCACTTAGAAAATCTATAAAAAGGATGGAGGAGGAGGACCATGGATCAGATCTTTTATGCATGACATTACGCTATGGAATTTTTGTCTTGACTGACTTATCTTGTGGGAGTTGGGATACCTAGCTCAGGTAATGAGTGGTAGCTCGACCATGCGAGGCAAGTTGGGTGCTAGTGGTTCTCTAGTTTAGTTTGTGAGGCCCCTTTGCGGCTCGGGGGGCTCAGGGGGAAGAAGAGTACCCTAGTGTTGGATGGGAGGTACAAGTGAAGTCTCATCGGTTGGCAAGTGGGAGATGGACAAAGTGTGTGTGGGAAAATGACTCGGAGCTGTCACCTTGGGATATGGTACACATGCATTTATTTTGAATGGTAGACTAGCATTGCTCTTGTGATTTCATTACTGTACTTCTATTGTGCAAAGAAATGTGTTTTACTCAGTGTTTTGTACTTCTATTGTGTAAAGAAATGTGTTTTACTCAACATTTTTAGTCGAGAACTTAAGGTCATCATAGCTTTACGCTCACTGCATTTGAATTGATTCCCTCAACAGCCTGATCCCTGATTGCTAGGACTGTCCTGTTTTGTTTTATTGATTATAATGAAGAGATTATGCTTTATCTTCCGTCCTTATCCCTAGATCATCAGTTCATTCCTGAGCAGTCATCCAGGAGATGAATCAACGATCATCACTTCGGTGTTTATAGACCTATAGATTCTAATGCCCTACTTTTCTGTGCATGAATGATGAGCGAAGGAGAATTTTTCCCAGTTATCTATCCCTGTTGATTGTTCCTGGTTGAATGATTTTCTTATGCCTTCTTGTGATTGAATACCTCTGTGTATTGTTTATCTTTTCTCTCTACGATCAACTCGATACCCTTTGTGTTTTTATATCACCTCTGCATTTTCAGAGGGTATTTTATTCTCTACGATTTTCTTAACAATTCCCAACTCTTAAATGGAAAAATATCAGCATTGTCCACTTGAAGGAGATTGTTCTTTTTAAACTTTTGTGACTGTGATTAAATTCATTTATTTGACATTTATCCATTGTATGACAATGTTGTTTTTGACCATTGGTGACTGAAATTGATTTTATTTATTGACAGTAAACGATTGTATGAAAAAACTCTTTTACCTATTGTGACTGCAATCTGAGTCTTCAGACAACGTTTTTATTTACCTATTATTGAATGTGAAATGGGTATATCCATTTACATTTTGACTGTGAGTTTATGGCCATCTAAATTCACATCCACCAAATTTTTATATAATGATTACGAAGTTATATAGCCACTTATAGGTTGATTGTGATTTTTATAGCCAATTAGAATATAT
>JASDQU010681147.1:50583-77164 GCA_032191745.1 Picea mariana
ATTATTATTAATTAGTTTTTTTAAACCAAAAATGAAATTTTATTATTTTTTAAAAAACAATGTTGCGTTGAAGCGAACAAAAATTACATAGTCTAATTCTAAGATTACCAAAACATATCACATTTCAGTGATTAAGTCTACTGACTAAAATATATGAACCACACAAAATTTCTAGGTTATTTACATGTTGTTTTCCTAGAAAACTAACCTACAAAACAACTGATTCTTAAAAACATTTAGATTTTTAAACTTGCACACTACCCTGATATTCTTTCTCCTCAATAGCATGTTGTATACCAGTGCCTTCAATTTCAATCGGGCTATGAGTTTAGAATGTTATTTTTGCCTCATTTTCCTCTCAATGCATAGAACTTTGTGTACCCAGGTTGTTTGATGATAAGGAAAGATTATCCAGGCACTAAGACATAGTGATAACCTTCAACCTTCCACATTATACCTCAAGAAGATCAATTCTTCATTTCTGGGTGAGAATCAAACTCATTTGGTTGACATTTTTGGAAGAGTAAATGTGCTCTATTTCTACTAATTTGGTGGAGAGAACTACGATGGCATTGTTATTGGCATGAATCAACTCCTTGCGCTAGTGAAAAATATTCTTATTCTCTCATATATCATCACCCACCATTTCAAGCTAAGTAATCTTACCCAGGGTATTCACTTTTTCTTGAAACTTAAAACCCAACCCCATGAACCCTGAGTAGTGTCAAGGGAGGATGGCTTGTTCCCCTTTGTTTCTAAAATTCAAAACCAAAAATACTTATGTGAATGACCACAAACCTATACTAAATTAAAAATTCCAAACATAATTACATGAAGACTATTTGAAGATGCCAAAGTGAAGGTACACACTCAGCTATAACGTGTCCCAACCCAACTACAAAATAACTGGGAAGACTGGGATCAAAGGCCTTTCATGCTTGAAACTTCCATATAGATAAAATATCACACTAGATCTTCCATTAATAAAAATATTATGTGCCCATGAGCCTCCTAACATGCCTACCTGTATCCACTTCCAAATGCAATAATTCATGTCCGGTAAAACTCTGCCCCAACTCTTTCAGAAATTCCCCACAAGAACTGAATTTGAGATCTTTCCTACGTGTATCATCATATATGGCTTGATCCTATTCATAACGTTTTACTCAAATTCCATGAACAAAGCCAAAGAGATTAAATGAAGTTGGGGGCTCGTATGAGAATATGAATGCTCTGCTACCTACTCCAAGTGTGATACCTCAAGTGTTGTTTGCATGATATGACTTAATGACCATTAGATGCGAATGAGGGGTTATGTTACAAATCATAATATTGGAAACCTTAGGGGATAATGGAAAATGAAAACTTGCCATTTTCCATCGATACACCAAATTTTAATGAAGTGGCATACTTGGCCAAGACATATGCTTCATTGTTGATCTCTCTTCTGACATGAAAGAGCCTCACCCTATCTAATTGAGATATCATATGTATGATTATATTTATGATTCCCTATAGTTTAATTCATCCTGGTGTGGAATGGTTCATATCTACTTGAATAACAATTATGGAGTCCCTGAAGACTAATAAATCCCTTATTTCTTTCTCTCTAGCTATGGTGAGCCCATGCCATAGAGAGTATGCTTCGACTAGATTATTCAATAGTTCACCTAATCCCCAAGAATACTGTTTAATTCCCCCCCCCCAGGATCATGAAGACCCCCTTCTGTACCTACCACCCCTGGGTTATTCTTCAAGGTTTCGTCAAAGAATAGGGAGATGCTCTGCTAATTCAACCACCATTCTAATAACTCAACCAAATCCTTCCTAATTTTCCAAGGCATGGATGAACTTGCTATTGAAGGCCATGATAGAGTAATATGCTCAAAATGAAAATGTTTAATCCATGTTTCTTGATACATCATTCTAATTCTTAAGTATTCTGATAAAAGCATAAAAGCCTTAGCCGTTGCTTGTTTGGGTGTTATCTTTTCATCCTCGAATATCTTCTTATTCCTTGCCAACCATACTTTCCAACATAGAAATTTTGGTAGGTTATTCCAAACTCTTTTAAACACCTTGTTTTGTAGGTATCCCCTATACATTTGTTAATTAGTTATTAATGAGATTAATTATTAATTTTCATCAATTTATTATTAATGAAATTTATTTTAATTAATTATTTTTCATCTCCACTTCTATTTAAAATAAATCATTGTGTGTCTAATTTATTAATAATCATTAAAAATAATCTAATATATTTTTATCATTGTGCATGTAGTTCACACACTAACATTGAATAAATTTCATAGCATGATACACAAAAAAACAAATATACATAGACACAATTGCGAAATTTGAATTCAGATTGAAAAATAACCCTATGTTTTTTTACGCTTGTAACAAGTGTTCTCTAGGGAAGTGAGAACCTTACATAGAATAATGTGTTAATAAATATATACAAATATAACAAAATTAATATTATTAATTAGAAGTTGATTGAACCATTGGTAGTTCCCTCCTCATCCTCTGGATCATCCTCTTAATTATTTAAAGAATTATAGTGTTTATATATGCAATACATTTCATATAAGTTAAAAAAATGTCAATAGCCTCCAATTACTCCAAACCAACCTCGTCATCATTGCTATAAAAGAACATAATAATAATTCAATTAATTAAAGAATTCTAACTAGTAATGAAGGTCACATATATATTATAAACCAAGTGGTTATCTCTACCGGTTATTGTTAATGTTGCTAGGCATTTGGCAAGTTCTATGCCAACAAAATCTTGGTTTGAATACCCTTGGGTGAGGTGCACTAGTATACTCGATACTATTGTACCTCACCTAATGGGATTCAAATTAGGCACTTGTTGATATGGAACTAGTCAAATGCCTAGAAACATTGGTGACAAATAGTTGAGATGACATCTTAGAATAACACACACACACACACACATTATCTATATGTAGAGAGAACTAGAAAAATGCCTAAGAATATTGGTGCACACACACACACATTATCTATATTTAGATAGAACTATCAAAATTCCTAAGAATATTGGTGACAACCGATTGAGATAGCACTTTGGTCATTTGGATAGTTTTGTGGTTAGTTCAACCAGTTGTTAACAATGTTATTAGGCATTTGGATAGTTCTGTGCCAACACGTGTCTAATTCAAATCACCCTAGGCAAGGCACTCTATTATACATTGATGGGTATACTAGGGATTCCATCGATGAATTGGGGAAGCATCTCCTAGGTTTCCTTGTGATTTTTCCTTGGAAAAAATAAAATATATATGTGCATATGTGTGTGTGCACATGCATGTGCATGCATATGTGCACCCATGTGCACACGTGCATATGTTCATGTGCATGTGTTCATGTTAGTGAACAATGGATTTCTCAATTGGTAAAAGTGAGGTGCTAATCTAGCCTCCACTAGGGTTCAAATCTCATCAATGACATGATGTAAAACCTTCATGTGGACTTTAGGCCTTATGCTATATTATGTATCCTTTGATATGAAATAATTGAAATAACATGACCCTCTTATTGGGATTTTTTCCATTGGGAAATTTCCCTTTTAATATGTGCTTATTTTCCAATACAACTCCACATGGAAAGCCTAAGGACTTCCCCACATTTCGTAGATGGTACCTAGTGTAAATTCGTCGATACTAATTATGGTGCTTTACCTGGTAG
This sequence comes from Picea mariana, assembly GCA_032191745.1. NCBI lineage: Eukaryota > Viridiplantae > Streptophyta > Pinopsida > Pinales > Pinaceae > Picea > Picea mariana. The sequence goes on from JASDQU010681147.1 coordinate 54,297, forward strand.
GGACATCGAGTGAGACACCCAACATAGACAACTATCCCAAGGGATTGATCCCAAGACTTCATCCATGGAGCTCAATGTACTCAACCACTTAAGCTATCCCACTAGGCTTATATATAATTAAAAAACTAAGACATAATTAACAATTAATTACTATGGGTATGGGTTCACAATTAAAATTTCTTGAGAAAATACGTTAGTTCAACATTAATGAGCTCACAACCAAATTAATTTAATTGTATGTGATAAGAGAAAATCATAATTAATAACGGCATATATTTAGCTAGTATAAAATCACCCAACTAATATTATTCAGGGATACTTATAATAAATGAGATTATTAATATCATTCAGGAATACTTATAATAAATGAGATTATATTGACAAACTTATAAAACAACCTTTAATCACAAACCTCCCTACTTAACTAATGGAATGCTTATATCTCATTATTCTAGTTTCAATTGGCTCTTGTATATAAAATAAGATAAGTTTATTAATTTATGAAAAATGACAACAAAAATAGTTACATGGAAATAAAATAGTACATCAAAGAAAAAGTAGTGAAAGAACTACCTAAACTCATGCCAAAATTATAACAAAGAAAATAAATAAAAGTTAAAATATTTAATAACTAGCCAACTAATAAAGAACAATGTTATTGTATATTAGTTATGTAAAAGTAAAATAATTAATGGGAAATGTGTTATAAGAAAATTTAATTGAAAATTCAACTAATTATATATATTAGTTTTGCAGCCTTATTTTGTGGAGTCTAAAAGTCAACTCTTGAGGATGACTTCTCAATGGGCATCTGTTTTCCCTATTTGTATGATTTGAGTTCTTTTATCAACCTCTATTTGTTGTTCTTTTTGTTTCTGGTGAAGGGAATTTATTGATTATCTCAAACATCAATTAATGCAGGTTTTAGTGAAAACATTTCTCTTTGTTCTATTTCTTTTTTCTTTGTTCTATTTTTAGCAAAGATTTTTAACATAAATGGGTTAGTGGGGATTTTAGTAGAAGTTTTATCATCAATGTGCCTAAAAATAATGAGGTGCACTTGTACTACTTTATGGTAAGTGAAGGGAATTTATTGATTATCTCAAACATCAATTAATGCAGGTTTTTGTGAAAACATTTCTCTTTGTTCTATTTCTTTTTTCTTTGTTCTATTTTTAGCAAAGATTTTTAACATAAATGGGTTAGTGGGGATTTTAGTAGAAGTTTTATCATCAATGTGCCTAAAAATAATGAGGTGCACTTGTACTACTTTATGGTAACCCATGCACACCAACACACTTATATTCATATATGTAAGTTCATTGCACACAACAATTCAAAAATGGCATCTCGTGCTAGAATTTTGTAAAACACAACATTTAAGAAAAATACCACTCGTGATATCAACCAACATATCCATGCTCCAATGATTCGTAGCACAAGAAATAACACCAATGCTTGATGGTACATGATGCACCATATTAGAGTTAAATAAAATAACCCAAAATTTGTAAAATATTATACTTGAAAAAAATAGTTTGTGGCGTGTAGTTTACACATGGTTGCATTGGGGTATTGGGGTGTACAATACAATGTGCACCACTTATGAAATTTGTTCAACATTTTATTTTAAAAATTTTCCATATGCGGTGTGGCCTAAACTAATAATTTCTCTAGTGTGTCTCTTTATAATGTGCACCGTTAAAGGAAAAATCCCATTTTAGAAAATCCATGCAGAATGCTTATGAAAACTACAAATGGGGTGTACTTACTCTTACTAGTGTACCACTAAAGGTTTATTCTTATTAAAAAAAAAAAGATTTCTAGTGCATTCAATACATGTAAATAAAATGATGCATACCCCTTGTCCCCCTACAAGTGTCCCATTGTCTCATGCTTCAAAATCATTGGACTTCACCTACAATCTTCATCCATAATGGATTCTAGGTTGTTTCAGATTTTGTTAGAACCTTCGGCATTGAATTTTTTATTTTTATTTTCGTGGCAACCATACCTCTACAATAGAGACAAGACCAAGACCAAGTAAATTTGTAGTTTTATATTAATTTGTATTTTCATAGTTGTTTTTTTCCAATTTAGCTTGTAAATGAAAATATTCTTATTTTTTTGAAAAATATATTGGCGATGCAACTCACTTTATCTTTGTGCACCATAAGGTAATGCATATACATGATGCATTACAAACAGTTCTCTATGTCATCCTATGCACACCAAACATGTAACATTCCCCAACTTGTTTGAGGTTCATTACGCACACAATACATAGAGAAATAAAATTTTCTGCTAACATATCATATAGCTTACCAGCTATAGGAAAACACACAAATTTAACTATTTGTTGAAACCATTATTAAATGAAGATACAACATGATAAACTAACATGAATACAACTAATAAAGTCATCACAATAACAAATAAATAATTCACATTACATAGAGTTAATGCATAGCAATCAAAACTCATAATGAAACACATAAAACATATAAAACACTTAACTTTCTAAATAGTTGTGCAACTAGCTGCTTGGGACAGATGTTCCACCCAACCATAGACCTTTTTTTCTATATCTCAACAACAAGTCACCCTCAAGTTGGGGATAGGAATCCAAAAATGAGGGTGTCTCTCACTGTCCACTCACATCTCAAATAATCCCACAACCCACTGGCATACTCCTATAGCTATCCCAAATTTACTCCAAATCTCTTCCTCTTGACCTACCTAACCCAAGGAATGTACCCCTTCATCGCTTTCAGTCGATCGAGTGTCCCTTTCACTTATCAGGATCTCTATGGTGTAGGTAACCAAGAATATCACTACTGATAACTCAAGGGAAATCATTGCTAGGAAAACTACCAAGAAAACAACAACATTGAGATTACTTCTCCAGTAAAACTCACAAGAGTTCATTCCTTAGGATGGACAACCAGGTTCTTTTACAAGATTGACAAATTGCTTCTTCAATATTTAACTCCACAAATGATCCATAATTATCCCTCCATCATTTCTCCATCTCCAATTCACTTATGTTTCCTTGTTCTCTCGTTTCCCATGCAAAAACATGATTGTCTAAATTGCCCCCTATGGCCATATGAATTTCCTCTCTTTTCATGTTTACTTGACTTACACTCTTCCCAAAAATGATTGTACTCAACCCCATGCTTCCAATAAATATAAGATGTGACTCCTAGGAATCCAAAAAAGAGGGTGTCTCTCACTGTCCACTCACATCTCAGATATTTCCACAACCCAGTGGCATACTCCTACAACTATCCCAAATTTCCTCTAGATCTCTTCTTCTTAACCTACCCAACCCAAGGAATGTATCCTTTCACTGCTTTCAGTGCATCAAGTGTTCCATTTTCTTATCAAGATCTTTCTGATGTAGGTAACCAATAATATCACTACTGAGAACTCAAGGGAAATAATTGCTAGGAAAACTACCAAGAAAACAACAACATCAATCTTACTGCTCCAATGCAACTTTCACAAGAGTTCACTCTTTAGGCCGTACAACCTGGTTCTTTTACAAGCCTAAAAACTTGCTTCTTCAGTCTTTAACTCCAAAAATGCTCCAGAATTATCCTTCCATTATTTCTCTAGATCCAGTGCACTTATGTTTCCTTTTTCTCTTGCTTCCCATGCAAAAACATGATTGTCTAAACTCCTCCCCTATGGCCATATGAATTTCCTCTCTTTTCCTGTTTACTTGACTTACACTCTTCTGAAAAATGATTGTACTCAACCCCATGCTCCCAATAACTATTAGATGTGACTCCTCACACCCACCTTCTTAAATGTATCCAATGATTGGGATTTCATACACTCAAACAAGAAATACGAGTTTTATACACAATGACAATAAAATTCAGGAACGTGGGTTTGGATTAATATCCATAAATAATTTCCCCCTTGAACCCCTCTTAGAAAATCCCTTCTCTTGTGGAAAACTTAGCCCCCATCTCTGTCCATGTCCCTCGATAGCTAGCATCACATTTTATTTATTAAAATTCAAAAAATACAATTTTCATATTACATCGCTTAAGCATAGCCACATTCATTTCTACATTATGCATTAATTAAAATGGAGATTATAGTGAGGATGTTACAAAATATTTGACTATCATTGGCATGCCAATATGTTTCGATATCCAATGCATTACATAATATTATGAAGCACAACATTATGTCACATGCACCACCATAGGCACATAATGCTTCCATAATATACAATGCACATAAGAATAACTTAATTCCCTACCACCAATGCTATTATAAAATTGTAGCCCATGGATATGTTGAATTTTCTAGCACTTACAATATGTGGTGCTTTGACTTGTACTAGTAGCATAGTCATCCAGTGCTACTAGTGATTTATGTGCACACCTGATGGTGTGTGTGTGGAAGATTAAGGAAACCATATGAGGTGATATTGTCTCTATTAGGCATGCATAATAGGGAATTCAAGATATGTTCCAAACATTGGGAATGTGCTAATGAGGACTTGTATTACTTTGCATCAATTCTTAATATGAATACACAAGCACCCTAGCAGATGATGCCACACACTAGTATTTAGACGCACTGGTATGTTCATTAAACATTTCAAAATATTATTCTTGTCGATGTGTTTTGTAATGACTAAGCACACCATAAATGGTTCTATGTGACATTGTCAATGCATCACATTGTCAGGGCACATGACACGTGAGAACAATTCATTGACGTTGTCTAGAAAACACTACTTGATAGTGCACATATGTTATAAGCGAGCACAATTTTGGTTTCAAAACTAATAATTCACCACATATGGTTCTCTATGATACAATGGTTCCACCATTTATATTATACATAATTAAAATAGGCACAATACCTTGTTTTACACATTTTAAGCACTAAATCAAGCATTCGATATTCAATGAATATTACAAATAGTAATTTAGAGTAGATTTTATATTTTATATCTATATGTTTCTAATGGGTTTTGTATGTGAATTAGGGATGGTCATAACAACAAAAGGTGGATCTTTATAACTTCAAACATGTTTGGGAGGCTACAAATAAGGAGACGCCCTCTATTTCTTCATTCTCTTAGACCTCAAATTTGCCTCCTTTTAAGGGATGTTGGCCTCTTAAAGTTTTATGAGGAGGTTAAATCCATCAAGGGGAATAGAAAGTTATTGTAACATACCCAATAACCTAATTGAGATGTAATCAACATTATTACATGGAATTTATAGGCAATTATAATCTAGAGTGGAAATAACATCGCCTATAACAAGTTTGTTCAATACTCAAATGCACATTCAACCATTTAATAAAAAAACCATAACTCTTGATTACATATAGAAAAATAACATATTCTACATATGAAAATATAATAGCTTACATATACAATCAATTTTCATATAAACAATTACATTTCTCCATTATTTTGGTATCTTTTTAGATTCACACGAGGCCATTTATGACAAATCGACATAGATAGAAATTAATTTACATAAAAAAGGTAGAATTATGCCTTATACATTACATATATGGTTGTAACATCCTTTGAATCCACATAATAATATCTCCCATGCAATCTATAATTCACCCCTAATCCAATACTGAATTCTAGGCTTGTATTTTCCCCAACTAAGCACACAATTATCATTTACAACAATAACCACAAGCATTGGTCATGAGAGTATGAATAATACAAACTAGTTAACTTATCTATAGTATGTTTCAGTTGGGGAAATAACTATAGGGGAGCATTTTTCCTCCCATCCATAGGGGCCATCTCATGTAGGTTCCATTCCCATGCTAGGAAATGGAGCAACAAGGGAACATTTATTGGCTATGGCTTTGATTTCTCTCACACAACCCCATTCCCACGTTATAACAACCAATGGATTAACATTGTAGACCATTTTTACTACAGACGTCCCACTTACTAACTTCTCTTTCTCCCTCAGATCTTCACATTACAAGGAATTGGGATACCCTTTACTACTAAATAGTCCCTCAGGCCATCCCTCTTTCCTCCAATGCTCCAACATAGGCTAGCTGCGAAAAATATAATTCTAGGAACTATGTAATCTCAATTATACCCATAACTCAATTATGGCCTCTATATTTAGTCGTGGTAGCAATTTATGGCAACACACTCTCTACACCAACGCTAGCATACCCAACCATACTCCACACTGAGAGAATCAAGGAATGAATTAATTTTCCCCAAAGGTTAGCAATACCCATCCCTAAGACTTGCATGAGGAATATGTGTCCACCCATAAGGCACTTAATATAAACAATAGGGAGGCTCTGGGAACTAGACACTTGACAATAACAAGTAAAATCATGTTTGATTGACTAACCTTATTTCCCCACTTGTTGGTTCACTGCCCCCATGGTGCTCCTACGGAGATATAACCCAAGTGCACCTTGATTATATTAGTTTATTATTTATATTATTAATTACAATACAATGAAATGTAATTAACTTTTCAAACTTACTAACACCAACACATCATTTTCATAATCTCATAGGGGCTATTACAATTATTGTGCAAATTGATCTATCATAGGGATAATGGTAGACAGACATTCAATGCTTGTCTCTATTTGTGTTACTAACCAACAAAGAAGTACATTAATTTCATTACCGAACTATCTAGGAGGGGGGAGGATTTACCCCATTCCTTGATTAGTTTCTTGGTGCTGTAAGAGAGAGCTAGTTAGCATATTTGCAAATATATGTCAGTCTAGGAATTACTAACCCCAATGACTTCCAGGGTATTGCAGGCCAACTTCAAATACATTCTTTTGGATTTGAGAATATTAAGTTATGTGTTATGACTATAGAACTAGCACACCATACCAATGATGGGAATCACATTAGTTTCCATATAATCTATTATGCAAATATACTTTTTCAATGGACCAAATTAATCAAGTATTCTATTGTTCTTCTACAACAATTTTTTATTTCTCTAATTAGATATCATAGATATTAGAGGGGAGTGTAACACCCTGGTTTTAACCCTTATGAACTAGAATGTATTATGTAATTGTGACTTGGGCTGGTGATATGGTAAAGTTGAAAAGTGGCCAGAGTGCCTAGGAAATGTAATACTTCATATACATTAATAAAATACACCGCTCGTTGTAAGAAAGACACGCAAAAAATAGATAAGGGGGCTATGATTCCATGAGAGAGGGGGCTTAAGGGGCTAAGTCTTTTTATTATATTTTATTTACCCATAATTTATTTTATGGAGAAAAGGAGTTACATGAGATTTTTGGGAGGAAGGACATGTGGTTCTTGTTTTCATGTAATTATATAAACCCTGCCTGTGGGTTGTGTGGGGGTTTCTCTTAGTTAATCATTTCATTTTAGAATTCCTCATTTCACTCTTGCTGAATTCATGTTCTCTTGGTGGGGGGAGCATGGAAACGTATGGATGGAGGATGAGAGACATTTCTATATGGTTGTAATAGATTACTGATCATTCCAAGAGGGAATGGATGCTTGTGTGCATGAGATTGATGGAAATTCATAAAGAACTGTCCACAACTGAGAATCCTTGGAGTTTCTAGCAGGGAGATTTCCTGACCAATAGCACTGGAGCCCTGGAGAGAAGTGGAACAACCCGAGGGATTGCATGGCAGAGAAAGGTGTTCATTTCTTTGTTTTTTGTAGGCTAAGGGGGAAACAGAGCTAGAAATTTAGATTTTTTGTGTGGTTGGGAAACCTGAGAGACAGTTAACCAACTGTTGTGTGTTTTAGATTTGGCCTAGGACTCGTCCTTGTTGATTCATAGCCCTGGCTCGGGGGTGAACTTATGTTGAGAGTAAAATAATAGAAGTTTCTATGGTTGCGAGGAACGTCCTTGGTCTGCAGCCAATTGATGAATGTTTACTTGCAAAGATAAGTGCTCTCTGTGTTTTTTGTACAATGTATTTTCTGTTGTGTATTTAATTGTCTCTGAGATGTATTTTTGTGTGCTTGTCTGCTGGTTATTTGTTGTGCATGGCACGTTGTTTATTTCTTTCATGTTGTATCATGGATCTTCATTAATGCACATGAGTCTTTCATGCTCATTTTTCAAATTAATTATTATCAGAGTTCGAAATTGGTTTAGAAGTGAATTTTTGAGGTAGCATGCCCAACCTGTGAATGGTTGGGTACGTTATAGGGAGGCACATCTTCCTCTTTGATTTGGATATTTTTTATTTTATTTTTTGAGATGTTCCCTATGAATCAACCATCAACCTCCTACGAAAATTACTGATGTGGGTGCATATGCACATGTGGGATAAGGTGTTTCCCAATAGGGGCTAGGTGGAGTTCCTATGTAGGGTGGTGGGTGCTAATGTCATTACTATGCTGGATAGTTAGGTCGATCACATCCTCATCCTTGTTCAATAACCATTTGTAGGGATGGACTGACAAAGGTGTGAAAACGTCCTATTTACTGCAATTGAGCCACTGGACTAGAGAGGTCATATCGTCATGATGCTTTAATTATTCTAGTTTCATACTTTTTTGTCCTATTAAATGCACATGTTATTAATCATAAGATTTTGTTTAAAATGTCTAATTTTTATCTACTATTTTGCAAATATTGTCTTGTATGTAAGTGAGGGGCCTCATCCCTAGCGTAATGTAGATACAAATGAGGTCAATAAGTCACCTTGGGATTGTAGACTTGGCATGCACTATATTTGAATAGATCTATGATTATGTTGCTAGGTCACCAATTAGTTGTGTACCATGATGACTCGATACTGAATCTAGCCATTTAAATTGAGAGAGATCTCCCAAGATCCTAAGCTCACGAGTTTCTAAGTGGCCTTCCTTGAGATATTAAATTATTAATGTGTCATATTGTCCACATCTCAACCCTATTCTAGAGGGAAAGGGTTGAGGAGTAAAAAGTTGTGAGATGTTCTTGCACATCTTCTTCATCTTCTAAAACTTCTACATCTTTAGATGTCAAGACATTTGAGGACACTCCTCCTCCACCTATGCCACCAGTTTATCCTTCTACTCCACCCATCGATCCACCTATTGCACTAGCTACTGTGGCTACTAATTCACCCACTATTCCACCCATTTGATATAATAGACATGATATTATTGGCTCATTTAGAACTTGGATATTTGTATCAATGTGTATTGGCATTCTTATGTAGCATAGGTATTTATATCTTTGGCTCTGGTGCCAAACCTAGCAGTAAGTGACATGTATATTCATTTTTGTGATGTATATTGATTTTTGACATGGAAATTTATTGTTGTGATGTACATTCATCATTCTTGAGATGTACATTTGACACACACACAGATAGAGAGAGAGAGGTTATTGTTCATGATTAATGACATTTACACACTTCATCAAATGATTCAATTAATGCATGATTTGATTAAATCATTTTTTTTAATAAATTTTTTATTAACTCAAAATTTTAAATATATTCTTATTTTTTTTTACTTAATTAAAATTAAAATTATGATATTTAAATCTAAGAAAATAATTGTTCAGCCAATTTTGTATAGTGATAACATCTTGTAGAGATTCAATTTTACAAATAGTTTTATATTTATTCATTTCAATTAGAGATTCATTCTTACAAATAGTTTTACATTTATTCATTTCAATTTCCATTTAAATGAACAATGATGTTTGGAAAATAATTATTAATAATTTGAAAATTTATTATGGTCTTAAAAATAGATATAGAACTTTGGAACTAAGTAACAAAAAATTCCATTCCACCACTTTAGTTATCCTTGTTATTTTATATGGATATGATGTTGGGCCTTGTAGCCTTGTCTATGAGTATGCTAATGAGTAAAGGTGTTTACAAAATTAAATGATTTGATTAATGATTTAATAATTTAAATATTTTTTTTAAATCAAATATTTTGATTAAATCTTTTATTATATAAATAAAACAATTCTGTATTTTATTATTAAATACAAAAAAAGATTAAAAAAAATTCAACTACCATAAAAATACTAGTTATTAATATTAATCTTAAAAAATAGACAATATGCAAAACTTACACTTAAAAATTATTCATAATTCATTAAAGTGCCACTTTAAAATAATTAACTAGTTATTAATATTAATCTTAAAAAATAGACAATATGCAAAACTTACACTTAAAAATTATTCATAATTCATTAAAGTGCCACTTTAAAATAATTAATTTTTTTACAAGTTAATGGCCTAAATAGTTATTTTTATTTTGTAAATCACCATTAATTATACTTTTATTTTCTACATCTAATAAAATCTGGACTCCAATTTGGGTTTATCTAAATTCCCCTATAATAAAAGGATGAAGAATCATACTAGACATATACAAATTTACTTATTTGTTGAGAAGACGGAAATTTAATTAATTTTTTAAATTAATTTTTTATTATTTTTTTTTTCAAATCAAATCTATTAAATTTTTCTTAAAAAATTATAAAGTTATTATTAATATTCATAAAATTATAATAGTTAAATCTAATAAATAATTATTTCTCCAATTTTATATATATAACATATTTCATATTAAATCATAAAAATAATTCTAAAACATATTTAACCACTTTAAAATAATTAATTTTTTTACAAGTTAATGGCGTAAATAGTTGTTATTTTTATTTTGTAAATCACCATTAATTATACTTTTATTTTCTAATCTAATAAAATCTGGACTCCAATTTGGGTTTATCTAAATTCCCCTATAATAAAAGGATGAAGAATCATACTAGACATATACAAATTTACTTATTTGTTGAGAAGACGGAAATTTAATTAATTTTTTAAATTAATTTTTTATTAATTTTTTTTTCAAATCAAATCTATTAAATTTTTCTTAAAAAATTATAAAGTTATTATTAATATTCATAAAATTATAATAGTTAAATCTAATAAATAATTATTCCTCCAATTTTGTATATATAACATATTTCATATTAAATCATAAAAATAATTCTAAATCATATTTAAATTATCAATATTTTAAATCAAACGTTTTAATTAAATTTTTTACTAAATCATAAAACAATTCTAAATTTTTATATTAAATATAAAAAAGATAAAAATAGACTTTAAATTAAAGTGATTCATAACTTATTAAAAAATTTAGAAGCTACACACATTAAAGATGATGGTTATAAATGGTTGTTAAACATTGTAGTGTCCCTCCTTATGTTAACTATATACACATATACACAAAACAAAACATTCTTTTTTTAACCATCTTCTCAATCACAAATGTCTTCATTATCTATCATAACTATTCCATAATAAACTTGCATACAAACTACTTACCCATTCCCATATTGATGTGAAATGGATCCTTCGAATTGTATTTAGTTTTTCAAACTTTGTAATAAAAAATTAATTTTGCAAAGTTTGTCCAAAATCCAAAGCCATTGAATATGAAAAGACTCATTTGATGGTTGGCATTCTAAGGAAGCTCTATTAAAAGAATGTTGTTGGAAACAAAGGAGAAGAGGGAATATAGGAGAGCAAGAGATCTTGGGGGGAATGAAGAAGAAGGGTAGAAATAGAGCATGAAGGACTCAAAAGAAGAAGTCTATTCAAAGATTGAAGGTCGTTTCTGAGCCAAATCCATATGCAATTTTGTTAGTGAGTAAGAATGCATGAGTTCCTTGATTGTGAATGCATAGCTCACTTTTGTAACTATTTCCCGAGGATAATGAAACCCCCATCATATGTTGGATTCTCCTTTGGGTTTCCAAGGTAAATTTTTTATCTCTATGTGTTTATTATTTGTTGTGAGTTTATGGAATAGATCCATCTACATTATATTCATTTTGGTGTTGCTAAGAAGAATACACAACATGCATATTCATTGTTCTATTTATTTTCAGTCTACAACAAAAAAAAACAAATAAAATTGGTTTATATGATTTGTGATTTTTGTTGAAAATATAGGAGGCACAAACATTGGATTGAAATTTTTCTTTGGTTTGGATACCCAACCATTGTTTATTGATTTTTTTATTGCTTGGTTTAGTGCCCTCACACTCCCCACACATTCACCCATTTGGTATCCATCCCTATAGCCATTATATGGGTATTCATTTACATGACATTGTGATATCTAAATAAATAGAGCACCTCCATGCTATTCTCTATAGTGATTCTACACAACCACTCGCATGGTAATAAGAAGGTGTTCATACTCTGTTAATCAATTTTGTTAAGACACATTGATAACAAAATCCTATACGCATTGGTTGTTCTGATCTACAACCACTCATAAATCACTAAAAATTATATTTTAATTCATTATGGTGAAAGGTAAGAGCATGATTAAAGGAGTCACTTCCTATATCGTTTATTATGAAACATAAGTGCTTGTTTATAATTAATTAAAGTGTTGAGTTTAAATATTTCAATGAACAAAACACTGTTGTGGCACTTTTAAACCACATAAATAGCAGAGTATACATCCATCTATTCAATTATTTTGCAAACACATAATTATTCACAATAGTCTATAAGTCTGTTCACGATAAGAGATGAATGAGAATTTTGGTATAAGTCCGAGTAGTTCCACATAAATTTAGTAAGCCACAAATTTTTAGTGCTAGAATTTGTGAAAACATAGTGCCATTCACCATATTTTTGTTGCTTGTCTTATGGTTGGGTATATATTTTTATAACTATTTGAATGTAACATACTAAGATTTGGAACTATATTGGCACATAGCCATTCATTCTAGTTAAAAATCAGGCATGAACTCAATCTAGAGAAAAAAACAAATTTTATTTCCACAAAGTACCCATGTTGATGAGATACACGAGCCACAAGCCTATCATTTATGTATCATATTGGTATCAAAATGGTTGAATCTGTCACCCTGAATCACTGCCATGGGAAAATTTTTGAAGAGGGAGAGGTTGGAAGAGTTAAAAGACTTTAATAGGAATATCCAAGAGGAAAGTTAGTATTAGAGGTAGCAAAAAGATGATATAGAAATAGAACTTTCCAAATGCTAAGTCTCCTTCACTGCCATGAGGGAAGAGTTAAAAAAACACGACTTGCAGCTCTTGCAATTTGGGGAGAAATTCATTCAACTAGATAATTGGTAAGAGGAGAGGTTCATTGAAATGAATGCTCATCTATATCAAGATTTTGCAGTGAATGAAGAGGAATTTAAGAAGCTACAAGAAGATATCCAAGAAACCAAACAAGCCCCTTTCATTGTCATTGAGGAAGCCAACACCATGACAGAGTAAAGCATAGTAATCTCACCTTCCAAGATCATTCCTAAAGATCCCTTTAGTGATTTTGAAAAGTAGAGTAGAGGCATTGATTCCAAGCTCATGAGGAAAATTGGCTACAATGGTCAAGGACTAAGCAAGAGAAGCCAAGGGATTATATACCCCAATGTAGATGAACAAAGGTGATGGGCCGATTTTTTTTTTTTCTACATAATTTTTTTTTGTAATTTCATTAATATATTACATTTGGTAGATGCTTAGTAATCATTTCATCAAACAATGAGGAATGTGGGTTCGAATCAAATGTTTCTATTATTCCGAGCTTACATGTATATTTCCTACTGATTTGGTCAGTAATGTAAACACCTTGTAACAAGATTGTTGAACTCCTAAACTTGACTTTAATTTATCAATCTAGGGACGTGCTTCTTTGATAAGGCATTGTGCACTATATGTGGAACAACCATATTAAAATTAAATTCTAAACTTGATGAATGATGTATAAACTAGAGTTGGATTGAATGGTTTGTTGGTATTTCCCTTCAATCTATTTTTCTCATGACCTTTACTCCCTTTCCTAGGAGAAGAGGGAGAGGTTATAGGGTCACATAACTAGTTTCTATAGGAATGATTCAATAGAGGTCTTGGAAATTGATAAGGTCATGTGCCATAGGATATATAGTCTCTTCATAATCATGTACCTTAGGTTATATGCAAGAACCTATTCAAATATATCTTCCTACACTCTCTATAAATTAGGAAATGAAGTGATGCTCAAACTAAGAAATGCATAATTCAATCCAACATAAAAAAAAATTCTCAATCCTAGTACCTTATCTATGTCTCTTCACTCAACTAAGTTGGTGACTTGCATTCCTATGTCCCAAGTCAAAAGAAGTGGATGAAGGGAGTGAGTATCACTGGTCTTTGTGAAGAGGAAGATAACATACATAAGATCATCTAACCAACTAATAATTTCAACCAATGACTATTTCAGATTTAATGAGATAACTAAGATTATGGTGGTATAAGTGATGTCAATATTGTGGATGATATGACCAAGAATTGATATTTCATGATAACTAGAAAACTGTTAATGAATGTTGGTGATACAAATTTTGTTCGTTTATGGTCCTTTCATAATTAATACAAAATTTTCAACTTTCACATGATTTTGTGGTGAGCATGCGTATAAATGTATTTTTTTTTCAAATGAGAAGCATTTGATCCTCTTTTCTTCCACCTAAAAATTCATGAGGCAATCCATAAATGTATGGTTTAAAAGAAATATCATTGCTAGATTGAGTAACTGGAATTCACATATATTATTGAGGTAATCCACAAATTAAAGGTTTAAAACACATTAAGGTTTCCTTTGTTGTTATGTAACATATGAATCTATTGTATGCATATGGTTAATTTTCAAAGTAAATAATCCTCAATTATTTGAAAAATATATGCATGTCTCGTTGGCTCTACAACTATCTGATATCACTAGAATTTGTGAAATTCCTAAGGATTGTGATTCAAGATTCTCATAATCACTCATTTCAATCTAGCTACAAGTTATTTGAAATCCCCATACAATAGCTCTCATCATTCAATGTAAATCAATGTCTTAGACTAACCAATGAGAAACAAGCTCCCTCCCAAAATCCGCTCTCTCATTGTTTTTGAATCCTCCATAAAAAACATCATCTCCCAACACCTTTACCTCTAGCGACTACTACATGGATTTGGGAATGAAAGACAGAGATATCTATGTAGTCACTCATAATTATGCTTGAATGTTTTATGTTAACCCTTGTTGAAAATAGGGGAAACATTCACTCTTCTACAATTCCACTATGCTCATTTTTTCTTCACCAGTATTGACCATTGTATGAAGGAGTGTTTATATCAACATGGTGATGTCAAATAACTAGTGGAAAAAGGATAAATCTTACCCATGTATCCAAGAATTTCATGCTTTCATCTACAGTTTATTCTAGTAGATGGAATACATAATGTTTAGCATGGGTAGTGGAAATGTTGAGTTATGAACAAAATAATTGGATGGAAAGTGATTTGAGGCATTAATAAAATTATCTTATCTTATCTTGTTCCACTGTGGCTTACCTTTTATATATTATTTTCATTTTTATTACTTGTGTAAAGGTTTTGTATAGAGGTTAGGTGGAATATTTGTTTGCCTTGATTCAATGTAAATGATACCCTCTTTCACTTAACCACTTTTAGGATTTCCCTTACCCTTTTTCTTGATTATTTTTCTTCGTTTTTCTTCTCTCCTATAAAAGAATTTTCTAACACTTAGTCATTCTTCGAATTATGCAGAGTAGGGTATCACAAATTTCAAATTCACAAGTTTATAGGTCCTTCATACCATAGGTACGCATTCACACTATTAACATTTCTTACCTTTTATCTCATTCGATCTCTTGATTCAATTTCACTTTTCATAATTAGTCACTTTTCAAAAAAGTGGATATGAAGTTGTATGTCATTAAAGCCAAATCTTTCTTGAGTACCCATGTTAGCAACCCCACACTCACCAAAACACATTACTCATTTTTACTTTTTCAATTTTTCAATACTTAGTCGATTTTTCACCAAGACAGATGTAGAATCACACGTTTCCCATTTACTTCAGTTCTTAGGTCCACAAGTCTTCATCCTTATTGAACACTTAACCATATTTTCAATCCAATGTGAATCTATTCACCCTTTCTCGTAGTCACATTCATAAGCTTATATGTCTACAAGTCCGCAACTCTGCATTTCCATGTTATACATTTCACACTTCCTATACATCATTTTTCACCTTCATACTTAACACTTTTCGTCCATCATAATATCACATCACCACTTCCCATCAAATTTATTATCTCTTCCCCATCAACCGCCACTCATATAAGAATAGCGTTGTTATTAATGCATAACACATCGATTAAAGGTCATAATAAATCCAAATCTCATGTAAGTGGATGACATTGAATCATGATCTATAATTGATTGATTTATTAAGGAAGTACGTTTTAGAATTTAATAAAATAAAATATTCCAAGTTGTAAGTATCGACAATAGTGCCACCTTTCGTCAAAAGTAGAAAAGAATGTCAGGAAATAAAAAGGTGTTGTTTTGTGGAGATACACTCAATACATTGGGTTGTGAAGATCAACAATTCCAGTGGTCCAAGGAATATAAGTAATACAAGGATATTTCATTGACCGAAAAGAAGAAAAACCTAATCTGGATCTTAGGAATAACATTAGAAAGATGTGTTTCGAAGGTGACTGACATGAAGGAGATTGTTCAATGGTGCACAGGAAAATTCATTTATAAACAAAGAATAATTAAAATGAAAGGTCATTAACCCATTTCTCTAGATCCTTCAACATTCTCCAAAATGCTACGACTTCCTGCACCAACTATGTGATTCAAGAGCGAAGAAGACGATGAATTTTTGAAGAAACATAAAGGAACAAACATACTTTTGAGCAATTACTTGGAGGATCTGACTAGTAAACTTGGTACTTCCAAAATTGAGGTAACTTCATTGAAATGCTTGTACATAGAATTTGCATGGTTATTTTCCCGCATTATCAGTTTGGAATATACTATGTCCATATCAAGAAATGTTATATATGTTAGGCATTGTCCTCTGCATGAAAAAGTCATCATTGATTGGGGTTATCTTATCTCAAATGAAATTTCCTTCCAATTAAATAACCTCTAGAAGACTCAAAGGTTTTATATGAATTCTTAACTCATTTTCTCCATCGCTTATGGCCATGTCTTCGAAGACTTGTCATGGGAAAAACATGTTGATTTTAAGTTGGGGCCAATCTATGCATGGAATTCGGTCCTATACAGACATAAATCTCAATATAGTTTCTACCTAGTTCATAATAACTTCATTTCAGAATTCAAAAAATTAATGTTTGGACAAAACACATCAAGTTTGTCCCTGGAAGCAACTTTCTTTCTCTCTAAGAAAGAAATTTACGAATTGTCCAAATAATTTATTGTAATTATATTATTCGGTAGTAAGGAGAAGCCTTTCATTTTACCATTTTATACATCAGATAAATTATTTGTCAGATAAATATGTAGACAATACAAGACTTGGGCCCATTTCTTCCATGATAAGAGAAAAAAGCAATTCATACCCCTACCATGGAAAATTGGGAATCTCATTGTTAAGCATATAACTCACCTTAATGAATTGGCGGGATATCATGAACAATTGGGTTTGAAGGAAGATAAATTTGTTGAAGGTTTTGACCCATACAAAAAATTTACTACACATATGCAATTATTAGGGTATTCTTCACACTTTACCAGAATTGAAAAGTTTCAAGAGGGTGGTGGAGAAAATTTATATCTCCAAGAATTAGTGGCCTACCAAATTTCAAATGACACGGGAGAAATAAATAGCACAAATGAAGGACAGAGACAACACGACATGGAAACAACAAGTCCAAACCCCAATTCGCCAACAACATCCCAAAGAAACAATCCATAGAAAATGAAGAATAGAACCAATGGAATAAATACTAGGAAAACAACAGTTGGAGGCCCATATGACTGTGGAGATAAAGACCCATCGAAGAAAAGTATCGAAACAACACATATTACATACATGTCTATAAAAATAAAAATAAATATATCATCATCAAAGTTAAACACACCATAAGTCCAGAAAATTTCCTATGCAATGGACATGGATGAGCTCATTAAAGAACCTACCTAGTCTGCACAAAGGTGGTTAGAAACAAGAGAAATTATTGATTCTATAATGACACAAGATCCTGAAATATTTGAAGAGGAATTTTTCACTCTGCACCATGCAACATACAATAGTGAAACTAAGAATTTATTGCTGGAAAAAGTCAATACCAAGAATAAAAGTTCATCAACACGATGAAAATATTCAATCGATTTCGATGGAGTAGCACCATCCAAAATTGCATACTTTCATGGAGATATTGGAGAGGCATTAAAACAATCAGTTCTTAATATGAAAAAATATAATTCAGAGTTAAAGAAGAGGATACAAGAATTGGAAGTTGCTTTGGTACTAGGACCATTATTTCCATAACCATTGGGTACAATCCAACCTACACTTGAGTTAGAGGAAATCCCAGAAAGAAGTACAAAATACAAAGGCTCATCAAGTTTATTGCGAGTTGTAAGAAAATATGTTGGTCATGCCATACAACAGAGAATTGATATAATTTGAGAGATTTTGGAACTTTCCCACAATATTGCTAGCTTTTCATCAATAATACAAAATTTCAAAGAATACTTACAAAAGGATTTGGAAAACGATGAAGTATTTTTTAAGGAAGCTGTAAACACATTCGCAACCAAAGTCTCAAGCTTAAATGAAGCCAAAAGAAAGGGACAAAACTTCCCTCTTCTTACCGTATGAAACAAATCAATGCATGTTGGCTAAGGAGAATCAAGTAATTAAAAGAAATGATAAATGACACTGATGTCTTAAGGAATAAAAAAGTGATTTATTTCTTAAAATTGTTAGTCTTACTAAATAATTGGATGGTCCCAATTTATTTATGGATACCATGATATTGACCAAAGAATCTTTAACATGACATATTAACGCATTAAAAGTTGCTTGAGCTAATGAATTTACCAAAACTATAGAATTTTCTGAAGATGAAGCTGAAAAATGGTTGGTTCAGTATATCAACAGGAATGATGAAGTGGATGACACATTACATCAATTGGAGCTATATTTGAAGGATTTTGGAAATCAATTGTTTGAAATTAAAACAAAGCATGAAATTACCATGGCACTGTTAAGAGAGTACATTGAGGAGTGGTTGAAAAATGTGTTAATCAAAATTACTGAACTAGAAAATAAAGAAATAGTTACAGTGGTTATGCCACCTCAACCACAACATACACCTATAAAGGATCCAACTACAAGCAAGTAAAAGACGATATCTCTCCATAACATTGACTCAAACATTAACTTTACCCCTTCAGTTTTCTCTATGTCTATTTCTGCTACAATAATATGTCATACTGCATTTGTCTTCTTGATATTCTTTGAGATTTAGGCTAATTCTTGGTTTTCCTTCTTTTATATTCTAGGTATTTTTACTTTATGGTCTGTGGGATCCCTATCCTAGTCCTCTTTGAAGGGTGAATTCATTTTATTTTCTTTAAAGACATTTACCTTTGTATTTAAAGACTTATTATTATTTATAGACTCCAAGAGAGCTACTTGGGATATTACATTACTTTATTCTCAAATATTTTGATTTGAAACTTGAGTTTCCAAATTTTTTATCCAACATAATATTTTTGGAGCTTTATGGAATGATAGTTTAAAGTTATCTTCTAATTTCGGTCCATTTTATGTTCTTTCCATTCATGTATATTTTTCATTGTTTTGATGAATGTTGTGATGGATATATCAATCCCTTATATTTTATGTGTATCTTATCTATTTATGTTGTAAATATTGGACATATGAGTTTCTTTTAAAACACCTGGTCCCAATCTCAAGTGTTGTTCTTCTTTTGAATGTGAATGTAAAATTTAAGTCTGGTCCTTCTTAGACTTTGTTTTATTCTATTTCATGGAATTATAAGAAAAAGAGGAGCACCACCTCTCTAAAAATGAAAGGGGATTTATATCATCGTGAGTTTGACCTTAAGACCATAAAACAATCTTTTAGATCGACATTTTTGGCAACCATACTAGGGAGAGAAAAAGGATGGTTTCACAGACCATAATTTATGACTCAACCTAACCCGAATCAACCAAATTTGCAAATTGGTCTTGGAAATCAACAAAGGATATTACACAATTGTATAATATTTCAGTAACAACAACCAAGACTCAAGAATAATTAGAATATTTGTGGGAAGTTCTTGCTTGTGAAGAAGAAAGAGAGATCGAAAGAAGACAAAGATAAAGGGTTAGAAATTGAAAAAAAAATTCGTAACGGCCCCTCTGTTACGACAGGAAAGCAAAGCACAAGAGGTATTTTTTTTTGCATTAGATACATAAGGAAATTAACGTCAACAAATAATTCATAGCAATGCATAATCAATGACATCATAATTAAAAGAATTACGAGCGACTCAACATCGTGATCAATAATGACGCAACCAACACATCAACATAATTAGTATCAACATACAATTAACACATCATCACATTAGATAACAACACATAATCAACAAGTATCATAAATGGCACCACAATATCAATTCATCACATAAATATAACACAGAGAAACTACCCACCCAACCTACCCTACAATGTTAGGACCTACAAGACACATAAGAAACGCTCAATCCCAGGATTCATCCGATTTATTTTGACCATTTAAGGTCTCAGGGATGGAGACTGTTTTGAGGAACAAGGAGGTATCTAAATCCCACTAATACAATCAAGTCAGAATCCAATAGATCAACAATCAAACTCACCTATCAAGTAATCATGGCGCGTGAGTAATAAAATTCTAAACCAATCACATCAATTATTTTAATGGCTCAAGAGAATCAAATTTCTTAATAATTCATACATCAACCTTAAATTCATGGCACAAGAGAACCTATATGCTCAATCAATCATACATCAATATTTTTCATGGCGCAAGAGAAAATTCTACAATAGACATACATCAATTTAATTGACGCCAATGGTACCTCTAACACATTTAACAAGAGTCCAAATACAAATATCATATATCAATTGATTGACGCAACTACCCTCTATGAAACATGTTGGATTACTGAGAGGGGGGGTGAATAAGCAATAGAGGAATTTAATCTTTTTTAACCATATAATCCAAGTGTTATATCAATGAATCATTATCATCCAATAACTGCAGAGTAAATAAGCAATGAAAAAATGTACAAACATACACATACACAGTACACCAGTGTTTTACGTGGAAACCCAAATCGGGAGAAAACCACAGAATGCTTTTTCTTATATGTCTTGAAGAATTACATTCATTGGAAGCACCAACTTCCTTTGTTTTCCAACTGCAACTGGAAGGAGGCTCCAACCCCCTATTTTCTCAGGCTACAACCTAAGGGAAGATCCAACTCCCCAATTATCTAGCTACAACCAGAAGGAGGATACAACCCCCTATGTTCTCCGGCTACAACCACCTATCATTTCCCCATCATGCCACCCTGAAGTAGAAGTAGAATGATGGAACCACTGTCAACCTGTCACTATGAGATATACCACTGTAAACCTGTACCGATAAATCTAAACCATGCATCAACTTGTACCTTAACCTGTAATCAACCTGTACCATAAACAAGTGCATCAACCATGCACCAACCTGTACCAAATAACCTGTAATAAACCTGTACCATAAACAAGTGCATCCAACCATGTACCAAGTATGTAAAAATCATGTGTCAACTACTCATAAACTATGACTCATCAATATGTACCAACATCATCAAGTATACACCTCATGTATGTGCCAACTCATCAACTACTTGTCTAAACCATGTACTCAACATGTACCTCAACCAAAAGACCTCGTCAATTTCATCATCCAAATCTGACTTTTATCTCTGTAATAGACCTGTTGTATATGATCACATTTCTGCAAACCTTCCTTAACTTCAACAACAAGAGACTATCATTTTCATCAAACTTTTCTTTAGTTTCACATGCCTAGTGTTGGATTAGTCAACAACCCTAACTTGAAGTAATCATAACTTTGTACCTGTAATGTATAAAGATCTGAAACTGATACACAATGTTCTTTAGTGTGTTTTCTGCAATTCCTCTAGGTGTCACTACTTGGAACCTCTCAGAAAAGGAGTTATAGCAAAAATGACATACCTTGCTGAATTCTGACTTATTCTAGAGAGCGACCTTGTAAAGCGTGCCCCACATGAAATATTTGTTGAATTGATATAAAAATGTTACACATCATACTAAAGACTATACCCTAACCAACACATTTTTTTTCAATTAATTTGGATTTTTTATGAAGAAGTTATGACATTTTTACCCGAAACACCTATTTTTGACTAGTTTCAGGACTAGCCACAAACCCTATTTTCCACGGAGTGTAACTCCAAAAATGCAATGACCCACAAGATTATTTTTTTACCACAGATACTTGGATATGGTTTCTCAATGTAATATCAATTTCAAGGTCTGAAGCATTATAGAAAAAAGGTTATAGCGAAAATGGTGAGATGACTTGTAAATAACATACCTTAGAAAGCACCATCAAAATAATTTATCCTTCCTTGCATTTCGGCCTTCTTTTCTTCACCTTCCCTCATAATTTCGGCTTAGATATCCTTGGTTACCTAAAACACCTATAGATATTCAATATTCTCAAGTGTGATTAAAATGAGAGAGCCTTGCCTCTTATTTATACTCTCCAAGTAGCTTCCTTAAAAACATCTTCTAGGTCACTTGGCCCCACTTTCCTTATTTTATGGTTAAACCACTTCTAATTTCTCCATTAAATTTATTAATGAAACAATTTATTTTGTATTTAATTTTAATTGTAATACACTCATTGCTTCTCTTTATTATATACCTTTTAATATTTCTTAAACCACTTTGACTACTTT
>JASDQU010681148.1:5511-26996 GCA_032191745.1 Picea mariana
AGAGAAGATGATCCTTCTTCCTTCTCCTTCCTTTATTTTATAGAGTTTCTAACTTCCTTTCCTTCCTAAAATCTCATTTAATTAACATTTTAGAAACAATTTCCTGAAATTTTATGTTCGTACAAGTGTCCCCCGTCCCCTACATTCCTCCATAAATTAATTTCTTTAATTAAGTAATTATCTTCATTTCCCTCACCCACCTAGAGTTACTCCTAGAATCACTCCTAGGTGTCCCTAGATTTCCTTATAGGTTTTAAAGGCTTTCCCTATTATGAAATTGCTAATTCAGTTTAAACTTAGAAAGCTCTAAAATGTAGATTCTTTACTAAGTTGACTTCTCACTTTTTCCCTGTTATGTTACCTCCTTTCCCTGGTTTCCTATTTTTTGATTTTCCCTCTTTCCCCTTTTTCTTAGAACTCAAAAAGGAAGGTGTGGAATATAACCCCCTTTCCCTTTTCTCATTAATTTAATATATTTTAAATTATCAAATGATAAAATAATTAATTCCCTTTTACTTTTTATATCCACAGATTTTATTTCTTATTAATAATTTAATTTCTTACTCCCTTCATGTTACAAAATTTTATGATGACCATAAATATTACTTAAGTGGTTTTTATTTTAAATTTTATTATTTTGTTTCATTTTATCTATTATTTATTTTTTAATTATTATTTTATTTTGTTAAGGTAGACAAAATTTTACGCCTAGCGAAATTTTAGACTTAGTACTTAGATTTTGTACTAGGTGACATTTAATTAGGGAAATTGTTTTAAAATTTCTTAACCTGTTATTTGCCTTAGGGCCATCTAGGTTCATCCTTCTATCATCACCAATGCGATGTGCCCTTCAGGATGCACTAGGTGCTCCAAGGGTGCCACTCGCCTCATTTGTTTCCTTGCACAACGTGCCCTTCAGGACGCACTACGTGCTCCAAGGGTGCCGCTCGCCTCTTGACTGATTGGTAGACATCAATAACCCTTGGAGTCAACACTCCACTAGGTGAACTTGTGGGATAGTAAGGGCCTCTAAGGAATAAGGCCCCCGCCTTATTGCACACCCCTTAGAATCATCATGAGCGACTATTGTAGTCTTCCCTCATGACATCGTGGGTCCTGGTTGTGGCAGGGTTACTGGTGGGCAAGCTATCGTCAACCTGCATCATCAACAAATCATTTCATAACATATCCACATCATATCATCTAATCAGATGCACTAATATCACAGTAAAACAATCAAACCCTAGCGTCACACTCCCTGACTCAATCCAGAGTCCAAGGGGTTCCATCGATGCCTCCTCATCCTCAAGGTCCAAAACCTTGCACACTCAGTAAAACCGAGTCAATAGCACCTGTCTATGTCAAAGTGGTAAAACAACATGTCATCATCCCATAACACCTCATAATCAAAATCAAAAGTTTTAATAGCATAATAATCCAGATCACTTGCGAGCAAGTGTCCTCAAAGAATAAGTTTTTTTAGTGCGCCACAACAGGATGTTACATACCCCCAATGGAAGTTTCCTTTCGTGAGTGTTTGATAGTCTACAAAAGTTATAGTTTATTAATAATTACTCACGAGAAGAATAGTTTGTATTTAACAATATTTAGGTAATCAAATTGACTATAATAATGACCACAAACTGACATAAGTGCTACTGAATGTTAGGAAGAAAAAAAGACATGGAAAGGATAAACAATCCAAAATTTGCAACATCTATTTTAGAGTTGGGAATTATTTAATTATTAACACAAATAGAGAATTATGTACCAATATCATGCACATGGAGGGAAAAGAACTAAGCACCATACACTTGGTGGGATAAAGTGGTTGTCCATTTGTATCTACTTACTTTCGATAGAATCTTTGTTTGGAAAAACCTTAGAGATTTTTATTATTGTTCTGGTGGAATATTCCATGCTTTTGAACTCAATTTGATATTTGGATGCTACAAAGTTCAAGGGACAATTATTCAAATGCTAGTAATGTGAGTGTGCTAATGGTAGCAAAAATTCAATAAGAATGTCGACATATATCTAAAAGGAAAGGGATAAATTGGAGGACGTGGGATCTTTTTTGATATTGAGTGATGAATTTTCAGTATCAACAATTTACCACTTTATTTTAATTTCCCTTGCATTTGAGCAAAAAACCACAATCAATACAAGTATATAACTACAAATAATTTCATCAAAGGACATGTTATTTAGTTAGTTGAATATAACATAATAACTTAGAATATACTTTGGAAGGTTTTTAGTAGTTGATGAACCATATATTCTATAATGCATTGTTACCAATGTGATTCAATTGATTAAGCACAATAACGACAAACCTTCACTAAAACCATCATAAGTATGAACCCGTGCAAAATAATATCCATGGTTTATACTTCTATTTTGGATGAAATGTGATTCTAGCAGTGCACTTATTGTTTTATGGTGCACCGTTGGTTAACTATTAAATGGCCCACTATACACTAAAAATGAGTTAAAAAAAAAGTTAGCATGTTATTCATCAATGTGTAAAAAACAAACTGAAAAAGCAAGAGTGTATTTCAATGCACAATTGTAGAAATAAGTTTAAGAAAACCTTAATCCATTGTTGTTACAAAATCTAGAGGGGAGACTTGTGGAATATATTTTTACCAAAGGAAAGATTTGAGGGGAGAGAATGATGTATCAAGTTTCGTAAGGGGCTACCATAGGTTGCGTACCAATATGCATAAGAGAAATCTCAAGTATGTAATTTCCTTCTCTACAACTCAATATATTTTCCTTCATTTTTTTCACTCATTCCTTGTTTTTCCTTCAACGTTGTGAACTGTAGCTTTGTTTTCCCTTACATTTAGTTTTCTATTACATTTAGTTTTCTATTGGTATAAAACCTATCTTCATTGTTACTTCCTTTTATTTTTTTTGTCGCTATAAATCCTGACTTTGTTGTGGCTTACCTTTACTTTTTTGTTGCTACAAACTCTAGTTACAATGATTTATTTTCTTTACCTTTCACAATGCTATTTTATTTTTGGGGCTTAGACATTTGTTCCTTAGGGTTTCACTAGCTTGAAAAATGAATTCAATGTAAAATGTCATCAATTCTATGGGGCATGCTCACTGTGTTGGTTTTTATATTACAAACCCCATCCTTGTCAATATTTAATAAAAATGATTTTAGGTTGCTCAATGCACACCATACAATAATGATGTACTATTGCATCTAATATTACATGGCACATTGTTCATAACATAAACGGTTTTTATATTACAAACCCCATCCTTGTCAATATTTAATAAAAATGATTTTAGGTTGCTCAATGCACACCATACAATAATGATGTACTATTGCATCTAATATTACATGGCACATTGCTCATAACATAAACCCACATATGCTTATGTGTTTGAATTTTGTATAAATTTTGTATAGAAACACATTAGGATACATGGTGCATATTATAGAAGGAGGTGGCATTGATGCATGAAATTTGGTAAGACACACTAGTGTATCACATACCTCATGGGACATTGATGCATGCAACAGGTCTAGGAGAACTATTGGTTGTTACAAATATTTTATTCCAATTGATTGGTTTGTAAAATATATTTCATAATTTTCATATGTTGCTATGCAGGTCTTTAAATATTATAAGATGGTTGATAGAAGATGGAATCAAATTTACTACAATGAATGTGAGGGAAACATGCTAGAAAGAAAACATAGAAACTCTCTTGAATTTTTAATATATAATTAAAATATTTTGTAATATATGTGGGTTTACACAAAGTGTATTGGTTAATGTCTATCATGCATGGAAAAAACTTCCAAAACCTTGAAAGTATAGTTTTACGAAAATGTTGGAAACATGTGAGGGTGGATCAAAAGGTGATCATTATGTCATTTTACTTTGATCTTTTAAAATTGTTTTACTTTGTAACAATAATAGCTAATGTGTTTCAATCATTTGATTTCACATATGTTGAATGTTATGCAAGGCACACTAACGGAAGAATAAAAGGCCCTTTTATGAAGAAAATAATGACTGAGGAAAATGATATAAGTAATGTATATACATCCTTTCATTTAAATTAAAAAGATCTATCAAGTGAATACGAGAACCATATTATCACATATTTGTAACAAGCATAGTATAACAATGGGCAATGAGATATGATAGACTTGCAACAAAAAAAATATGGACAATAGAAAAATTTAAGAAAAAAATAGAAGTTATTATTTCTTTAAATATTTCTTTTATTTGTATATAATAGTAAAAATAATTATCAAATTATAAAATATTCTTGCTATATTTTCCTCATAGAAATATCAATTGCTTTTTATGTTTTTAGTGTACATTTTTTTGTTTCAAAGATTAAGAAAATTAAAGAAAATGAAATAGATTATATATAGAATATGTCAATATGGATGTTCAAAACAGTGTACACCTTTCAAGTAGTGGGGGTTATAATTTATTAGTGAAATCAATCCTAACTCTTCAAAGCAACACACGTACATTCTATAAAAAACATATTATTTCACTAGATGGGCAAAATCCGTTCCTTTGAACCAAGTGCAGTGATATAGTTTTTGGAAAAACACCTCATAACCAGGTTCAATATCCATTATATTCTATTGTTTGATAATGCATCATATCTTTTTCATTAAAACTGATTCTATATGCCTTTGCTAAAGGAACAATATTTCAATATTTAACCAATTACTATCCTTGGGGAATGTTGTAGATGATTCCATAAATACAAATCTCATTCAAATTTTAAAAGAGATTGTAGTTGACCATCATTGGGATCGACATAATGCTCTTCATAATGCTCTATGAGAAGATCAAGTCACTCCCGAAGCCGCTCTAGGTACATCTCCTTATTTCCTTGTGTATGGAAAATAAGACATCCTTCCTTCAAGTATTTTCTCACCTTCTCTTCAATTATCCCAATCAGCTAGGGGGAAGTTTCGTAACCATCCATAATAGAATTAAAACCTTATATAAGTTAGAAGAGGAGTGTGAAAAAGCTAAGTAGAAATTTGAATCCCATCAAAAAATTGTTAAAATATGGTTTGACAAATACTTAGTTGGGAATAAGGACTTTTAGATAGGATATTTGATTCTTAAGTGGGACAAACCCAGTGAGCTGAAGGGTAAACAATTGAAATTTCAACAAATTTGTATAGGCCCCTTTTAGGTGGCTGAAAAAATTGGCCTTGACACTTATATACTACAGAACATGGAGGTGAAGATGGTTTTACACATCAAAATTCCTCACTTTGACAATGTCGCATTTTCATTGTCACAAGTGTTGTAAGTGTCACACTTTTGTCGCAAGTGTTGTAAGTGTCACATTTAATTTCCCTAAGTGTCATATCTTGAAAAACACCATGAAAACACTTGCTACAACCCCTAAAACATGTTGGAAGAAGAAGCCTCATCACCTGACAGCCAAAACAAATGTTTTTACTAGGGAATTATTCATCTTGGTAACTTTTTGGAAGATCAACGCTCCCCTTCTCATACACAGGGAGCGCTAGCGCTCCTTATCCATCTCATGGGAGGATTTGTAGCCTATGTTTCCCATTTTAAGGGAGCACTGAGTTAGTTGAGGAAATATTGGAAGAAATCCCACTTTCTTCTAAGGATAGCTATGGATGGATTGGGTTATTTTGGCTCGAATAGAACTCCAGGGATGTATCTAAGGAAGATATCACAACTATTGGAGGTCAGTCCTCAAATAATTCCAAATATACCCAAGGTGGTTGAGCCTCTCAAAGTCTATAAATGGAGGCATTCCCATGGTGAAAAGGAGGAGAAAACCAACAAAGTATTGTTATTTTGATTGTGGATATTTCAAGAAAGGGTTGGATGAGGAGGACTTGGAGAGGCTGTTGCAACATCATATGAAGATTGTAAGTTTCCTTTTGAAGTTATCATCTAATATACTTGGCCTATTTCCTTCAAGTATGTGATTTCATGTGCTTGTCTATGTTTAATTTGATTTGCATAGATGAATTTGCTTTGACTAATCCATTAGAGTAGAAGGAAGTTGCTTTTTTCTTGTTGTTGATTGCAAGTGTTTATTTGTGATAGAAGTTGGATCAATATTGCAGACAAGAGAAACTAGGATGAAATTCATGAACATAGCACATCCTACTTCACCTTCTCCTCACTTTTTCAATAAGAAAAATGGTTTTATAGGAATGGTAGTGTCCAAATGATTGTTTCTGTCTTGGTATAGGGGTCATTATCCAAGGGAAATTTCATCTTTCCATAGGGGAATATTTTAGTAACATCAATTGGTGACTCCACTGGGGATCGAACCCAGAATCTTC
This sequence comes from Picea mariana, assembly GCA_032191745.1. NCBI lineage: Eukaryota > Viridiplantae > Streptophyta > Pinopsida > Pinales > Pinaceae > Picea > Picea mariana. Next base: position 11,852 of record JASDQU010681148.1, read on the forward strand.
GGCTTATAGATCAATGCCCCCCTTGATTACTTAAGGGAGTGTCAATCTTGTTCGACGCTCTAGGGATTTCCAAGGAGCCCAAGATCATGAAATAAAGGTTGAAATTAGAAAATAAGATATGCAAATGAATGATAAATGCTAGAGAACCAACCTAATCCAGAAGGAATCGTGAATGGTCGCCTGTAGCTCCTGCAGTCAACGCCGAAAAATCACTCCAAAAGGAGAAAAACTCAAAGGAAAAATACAAATGGTAAAAAAAAGGTGAGAATGATTTGTTTTTTCCCTAATTGATTTTTAACATGTCTAAATAAATTCATTTACACCCCTTTTTCACATTTATAATGTTTTATTTTGAGTAATTCTAAATTCTTGTTAATTTTTAAGGAAATTGTTGGCAGTTTTTTGCCCAGAACAACTTGATAATGTTGATATTTTTTTATGACAATGTGACTCTATTGAACCAACTTTGTCACACTTTGATCTCATTAAAATATGAAGAGACATATTTTGGGAGGTATATTATTCCTTTTTCGGTTCCAACAAACTAACTACGGAAAATGAACACTCTAGTCAATATCGTCTAGAAGAGTTCTTTGTCGTATCATTTTATGCTTTTTTGGACCTTGGAGACAAAAAAAAAAAAAAAAGTAAAACCCCAGAGTATTCTTTAAGTTATTTTTAAATTCCATAAACATGAAAAATAACTGAGTTTTCCTTCTATGGACTTGTAAAAATACACACTTAAGGGCCCATCTGTGAATGAACGCTTACCTTTTACAATTCTTTAAATAAAGGAAGAGGAACTTACCGAAGGTGAGTTATATCAAGCATGTTTTACCCTCCTCGAGCTCGTTAAATGAAAAAGAGGTACTCATCTATCTCGGTGGGGGGGAAGTTGAAGGAAGTGGGTCAAGTTTCTTGAAAATGTTTCAAGAAACTCTCATAGTTTCCCTTGAACATGTCACTTGTTTTCATTTTACCATATACTTGGATAATCCATTAAGCCTCTGCACTTAAACAATCCTATGAGTCTTTCTACCCCATTTTCCCATCCAAAGAATTACTCAACACTCATTGCATTATGTTTTGGTCCACTCTGAGTCTATGCTGCCAAGTCTTATATCACACCTCATTGTTCAAGGAAAGTCTTCGCCTCAAAATTCCGCCATATACAATGTTACCAGTTCACATACCCGTGTCAGTCCATTTTCATCTACTATATCTTATCACCTTCATGTGATGATTTTTGTTTCAATTGATGGGGGATACATCAATGCCCTCCTTCGACGAGTCTTTTCCTATCGACTTTAGTAAATTATCTAAGAAATAGACTTAGGAACACATCAGTACCTTAAGACCTACATGCATCAATGGTAGGCCTCCTTGCATTTTGAAATGGGTATGCATCAATGAACCTTGACCAAATGATTCCATGAATGTTTGAATTCAACTCATTTTTCACATTCGTTGGATTGTACTTTAAAAGGTACCTTGAGAATCATAGACATCAATGGTGATTTATCTCACACTTGTTAACGATATACCTCAATGAGCGATAATCAAGTGGTTTATGTCACGTTTGATATCAAATCATCTATTCACATGGATATAATCGTACTGTGATAGGATTCAGATGAAGACACTCGGTTGAGTATTCATATACATATGCACTTTACCCAGGTTGTAATGGTAATTATCCGACTAATATACATGGTTTAACATATATCCACTTTGTATTGGTCCATGGCTATGTTCTTATCACATCATAGCTCCACTGTGTATTATTTCTTGGCTACGATCAAGTTAGGTCATAGAGAGATGGATCCACATTGTATATTTGGTGGAAATATCCTTAGTCAATATCATCATGGATCCAAAATGTATTTATTGGCGGTCGTGCTTTGATTCAACTGTATTCCGAGCATAGGTATTCATGCCTCAGGAATGGAACACATATTAACATTGTTTGATGGTTGTCTGTAACTTCTACCAGGTTCTCCAACTCCATTCCCTTGCTTCAAAGAATCTACAAACTAATTTGGCCATCAACATTCCTTTTCTAACTTCACACTTTGGGGGGAAATATGTTACACATCAAAATTCCTCACTTTGACAGTGTCACATTTTCATTGTCACAAGTGTCGTAGGTGTCACACTTTTTCTGCAAGTGTTGTAAGTATTGCATTCTCTTTCCCTAAGTGTCACATCTCAAACGACACCATGAAAACACTTCCTAAAACCCTTAAAACATGTTAGAAGAAGAAGCCCCATCATTTGACAGTCGGAACAAATGTTTTTACTAGGGAATTAGTCATCTTGGTAAATTTTTGGAAGATCAATGCTACCCTTCTCATACACAGGGAGCGTCATTGCTCCTTGTCTATCTCAAGGGGAGCATTGTAGTGCTATGTTTCTCATTTTAATGGAGCGTTGAGTTGGTTGAGGAAATATTGGAAGAAATCCCACTTTATTCTAAATATAGGTATGGATGGATTGGGTTAGTTTGGCTTGAATATAACTCTAGGGCTACATCTAAGGAAGATATCATAACTATTGGAGCCATATCCTCAACTAATTCCAAATATACCCAATGTGGTTGAGCCTCTCAAATCATATAAATGGAGGCATTCCCATGGTGAAAAGGAGGAGAAAACTAGCAAAGCATTGTTATTTTGATTGTGGATCTTTAGAGGAAGGGATGGATGAGGAGCACTTGGAGAGGCTGCTGCAAAATCATATGAAGATTTTAAGTTTCCTTTTGAAGTTCTCATCTAATATACTTGGCTTGTTTCCTTGAAGTATGTGATTTCATGTGCTTGCACATGTTTAATTTGATTTGCATAGATTAATATGTTTTGCCTAATCCATTAGATTAGAAGGAATTCACTTGTTTCTTGTTGTTCATTGCATGTGTTGATTTGTGCTAGAAGTTGGATCAAGCTTCCAGACATGAGAAACTAGGATGAATGTCATAAACATAGTACATCCTACTTCACCTTCTCCTCTCTTTTTCGATAAGAAAAATGATTTTATAGGAATGGTAGTGTCCAAATGATTGTTTATGTCTTGGTATAGGGGTCAATAATGCAAGGGAAAGTTCAATTGTCCGCAAGGGAATATTTCTGTAGCAGAAATTGGTGACTCCACTCAGGATCGAATCCAGAATTTCCAGTTTCTCTATCAACGCCCCCCTCCATTAATTAAGTGAGATTCAATCTTGTTCGACACTCTATGGATTTCCAAGGAGACCAATATCATGAAATAAAGTATTAAATTACAAAAAACTACATGCAAATGAATGATAAAGGCCAGAGAACTAACTTGATGTAGACGAAATCGTGAATGGTCGCCTATATCTCCCATAGTCAACGTCAAAAAATCACTCCAAAAGGGGAAAAAATCAAAGGAAAAAGGAAAATTGTAAAACAAAAGGTGAGAATGATTTGTTTTTTTCACATTTATAATGTTTCATTTTTGAGTTTTTCTAAATTATTTTCAATTTTTAAAGAAATTACTGACATTTTTTTCCCAGAACAACTTGATTATGCAGGAACTTATGGAGCATAGATTTTTTGATGACCTTGTGATGCTATTGAGAAAACTTCATCACATTTTGAGCTCATTAAAATATGAAGAGATGTTTTTTGGGAGATAGATTATCCCTTTTTCGGTCCCAATAGACTAACTACGAAAAATGAACATTCTAGTCAATATTGACTAGAAGAGTACTCCATTGTATCGTTTTATACTTTTTTCAGAACTCGGAGACTAAAATCATGAAAAAGGACAACCTCAGAGTCTTCTTTAAGTTATTTTCAAACTCCCTAAACATGAAACAAAATCGAGTTTTCCTTCTATGGACTCATAAAATTACACACTAAAGGGCCCATCTGGGGACGAACTCTTACTTTTTCTAGTTCATTAAATAAATGAAGAGGAACTTACCAAAGGTGAGTTATATCAAGCATGTGTTACCCTCATCTATCTCTATAATGAAAAATAGGTACTCATCTATCTGGATGGGGGGAAATTTTAAAGAAGTGGGTCAAGTTTATTGAAACTTTTCAAGGCAACTCTTGTAGTTTCCCTTGAACAAACCACTTGTTTTCATTTTACCATACACTTGGATAATCTGTTAAGCCTCCGCACTAAACCAATCTTATGAGTCTTTATACTTGATGCAGGAGCATCGTAAGAAATCCAGCAAAGCAAGCACAAAAGAGAAGGACAACTGGAAATCCACCAACGCACATTTTGAAGACATTTTGAATTTTAGAAGGCAAAGCGTTAATGTTACAGCTAGGAGGATGTATTCACATTTATGTTTTGAATATTGTAAAAAATATCTTGAGAATTGCTCTCATCTATCAGATATGGAGGAATTTAATTGTAATGAATGTAAAGTAGATAGATTTTAATTTTGATTAGATAGCTAGAGCTCTAGGAGGGAAAACTCTAGAAAGCTCCCTCGCATGTATTGTATGGTAGAATAATTCTCATTGTAATTAAAAAAATGAAAGGAATGAGATCAAAAGAGAACTGAGATTGTAGAAGTGGTATAAGAAGATAGTTGTTGCTATTGAATCCATGTACATAGACACTCTAATTAATATAAGAATACTTTGATTCCATTTCATGGTGTATCATGGTCATTGTTTGCATCTATTGAATGGTATGTTTATGGTTGGTTCATATTCTTTGTTATGCATTTTGTTTCAATGCTATGTGTATGTCACTTTTGATTTCATGTTGAATGTATGAAGTCTGTGAGAGATGAAGTATGAGTTTCAATTGTTTCTCTCCCTGATAATTCCTGCAAGGAGTGTAGTGAAGGTCCGCAAAGAGTGTGTTGACGAGATTCTGAGTTTCATGTCAGAAAGAGAATCTTAGGAGAGATACCATTGTCCTCATACCAGTAGAAGTGCAATTATAGCATAGAGTCGTGCAAGGTGTGCACATGCTAGATGAATTTTTAGATTCATCCAACCAAGGAGGAAGGTTAAATAACTGTTGTTGCAAGGAATGCAAAGAGTTGGAAGTGTGAAATAACACGAGGTTATTTTGAATGCCACAAGGAGTGCACGAAAGGATATTTTTAAACCTTTGAGTTTGACATAGAACAAATCTTAGGAAGGATAGATAATTGGAAGCAGTTTGAAGCAAAGACAAGGTCTAGAGTCGCCTCGCAGAAAGTTAAGCTCAAGAGGAAAAGACACCAAGTCTTTGGGAATAAGTCTTTGAGAAGTCCAAACAGATGGTTGAAATTCTCGGAGGGAGAATCACCGAAGCTTCGTGGGCCGTTGGACCTTGTAGATCTATGGAAGGCTTAAGGTTGAGTGTCTTTCAACACTCACAAGATCAGGAAGAGTAGTGGTCGTCAGATCTGGATCAACAGGAGCCATTGACCTAACACTTCGAATTTCAACATTTCATAATTCGGGAGTGTGGATAACATAGTGACAAGAAGTCAAGAGTCGCGAAATCCCGAAAGGATCTAGACTGTTAGATCATAGGAGGATCTAGATTGTCGATCCACAACAAAGAAGTCATGATTTCGAACTTCGGGGAAACCAAGGATTGTTTTGTTGTAAACTCTCGAGTTGTGAAATTTTGAAGCAATTGAGAGTGGACCCCAAGACTTGACCAAAAGTCATATGGTGGATGCCATAAGGGAGGAGATAAAGACCCATTAGACCTTTTCGGGGTTTCGGGGTTCTGATGTTGGAGTGTTGGGGTTGTATCATACCAACATCCCCGAAGTCACAATTCAAGAAAACGCCTTATAGCATGGACCAAGTCATAGTGCCGTGGTCATGTAGAGGAAGGCTCACGCCTGGTGCTAGTTCTCAAAGGAGGGGTTTTCGTATAAGGACCTGTGGAAACACTTGTGTGTTGAATATTTCTACAGGGAATCAAAGATTTAATCAGATTCAAAGTGGATATTAAGAATGATCCTTAGACTGGGAGGTCAAGAAGAACCTGCTGAGGGAGGGGGTGTTGTGTCACTACTCCTTTGTCCCATCCAAATAATTCCTCAACACTCGCTGCATTATGTTTTGGTCCACACTAAGTCTATGTGGCCAAGTCTTATATCGTACCTCAGTATTCAAGGGTAGTATTTTCCTCAAAAGTTATCCATATACAATGTTACCACTTCCCATACCCGTGTCAATCCATTTTCGTCTACTATAACTTATCACCTTCCTGTGGAAAGTTTCATGGCAATTGATGGGGTATACATCAATGCCCACCTTCGAGGAGTCTTTTCCTGTCGACTTCGGTAAATTATCCAGGAAATAGACTTAGGAACACATCAGTACCTTGGGACCTTCATGCCTCAATGACATGCCTCCTCACATTCGATAATGGGTATGCATCAATGACCACTAATCGAATGATTTCACGAATGTTGGACTTCAACTCATTTTTCACATTCGTTGGATTGTACTTTAAAAAGTACCTTGAGAATAATCGACATCAATGGTGATTTACCCCACTCTTGTTAACGGTATACCTCAATGACTAGTAATCAAGTGGTTCCTATCATGTTCGACATCAAATCATCTATTCACATGGACATAATTGTACTGTTATAGGATCAGGAAGAAAACCCTGAGTTGAGTATTCATCTACATATACACTTTACCCATCTTGCAATGGTGATTATCCAACTGATATACATGTTTTAACATAAATCCACTTTGTATTGGTCTGTGTATATGTTCTTATCACATCATAGCTCCACTGTGTATTCTTTCGTGGCTATGATTAAGTCAGGTCATAGAGAGATGGATACAAATTGTATCTTTGGTTGACATCTCCTTAGTCAATATCATCATGGATCCATAGTGTATTTATTGGAGGTCGTGTTTTGAGTCAACCATATTCCAAGCATAGGTATGCCTGCCTCGGGAATGGAACACATATTAACATTGTTTGATGGTTTTCAGGAGCTTCTATCAGGTTCTCCAACTCCATACCCTTGCTTTGAATAATCTACAAACCGTTTCGTCCATCAAAATTCTTTTTTTGACTTCACACTTTCGGGGGGAATCTTTTACATATCAAAATTCCTCACTTCGATAGTGTCACATTTTCATTATCACAAGTGTCTCACTTTTGTCACAAGTGTCATAAGTCTCGCATTCATTTTCCCTAAATGTCACATCTTGAATGACACCATGAAAACACTTGCTGCAACCCCTAAAACATGTTAGAAGAAGAAGCCCCATTATTTGACAGTCAAAATAAATGTTTTTACTAGGGAATTATTCATCTTGGTAACTTTTTGGAAGATCAATGATCCCTCGCTCATACACAGGGAGCATTAGCGTTCCTTGTCCATCTCAAAGGGATCATTGTAGCGCTATTTTTCCCATTTTAAAGGAGTGTTGAGTTGGTTGAAGAAATTTTGGAAGAAATCACACTTTCTTCTAAAGACAACTATGAATGGATTGGGTTAGTTTGGCTCAAATCTGACTCCAGGGATGCATCTAGGAAAGATATCAAAACTATTGGAGCCATATCCTAAACTAATTCCAAATATAACCAAGGTGGTTGAGACTCTCAAATACTATAAATGGAGGCATTCCCATGGTGAAAAGGAGGAGAAAACCAACAAAGCATTGTTATAATTTTGATTGTGGATATTTCGAGCAAGGGTTGGATGAGGAGGACTTGGAGTGGTTGTTGCAACATCATTTGAAGATTGTAAGTTTCATTTTGAATTTCTCAGCTAATATACCTGGCCTATTTCCTTCAAGTATGTGATTTCATGTGCTTGTCTATGTTTAATTTGATTTGCATAGATGAATTTGATTTTCCTTATCCATTAGAGTAGAAGGAAGTCTCTTGTATATTTTTGTTCATTGTAGGTGTTGATTTGTGTTAGAAGTTGGATCAAGATTGCAGACAAGAGAAACTAGGACGGACTTCATAAACATAGTACATCCTACTTCACCTTCTCCTCTCTTTTTCGATTAACAAAATGAGTTTATATGAATGGTAGTGTCCAAATGATTGTTTTTGTCTTGGTATAGGGGTCAATAATACAAGGGAAAGTTCACCTATCAATGGGGGAATATTTCCGTAACAGATAGAAGTTGTCCCTATCAATGGCCACGTATTGAAGATATATTTCTATTAGCACCTAAGGGTGGTTGAAATGTACATAGTGGAAGTCATTTCTTTATTCTTACTTTATGTTTCTTTACCGATTCAATCTTTGAGTTTTTAGAATATGTTTTATTATTATGCATTTTTTTTTAGATATATCTAATTTGTTTTTGAAAATATGGATTGTGTTTCTTTCTTTTGAAATAATTTTTCTCCCANACATAGTGGAAGTCATTTCTTTATTCTTACTTTATGTTTCTTTACCGATTCAATCTTTGAGTTTTTAGAATATGTTTTATTATTATGCATTTTTTTTAGATATATCTAATTTGTTTTTGAAAATATGGATTGTGTTTCTTTCTTTTGAAATAATTTTTCTCCCAATGGATTATATACCTACTGATCAATTTTCAATCTCTCATAAGGGATAAGTGAAAGATCTTGATAAGAGTAGGCACACTTGATAATCCTTGGAATATCCCATATTATTCCATAGTCATAAATTAAACAAAAAGTTGTGAATCAATGTTCAAGGCTACCTGAAAGTTAAAATGGTGGTGAAATTGGGGCTTCCCCAAATAATTGAGTCCCATAAGTTCTTGAAAATTCAATTAAGGGTTTGTTCAACCAACTTGAAGATATCATCCATTCACATTAAAGGAACACACCATGTGAAGGGTTTTTAGTCAAACATCTAAGATTAAATGAATATTTTGGGGCATATTCTTATTTAGGCATGACCATCTGAATAATAGGTAGTTATCCTAGTAAGTGCGTAAAAAAGACAACTTCCCTAATCCATTATTTAAAAAAAAGGATTGGGAAAGGAAATTTAGTTTATAAAGGAGACATGTAGATAGCTCTATTGATGCTATGGACACTTTTTTCCAAGGAAGCATGGCTTGTGATGCTGGGGTGGCTCCACAAGGGCCATGGATTCTCACGGGTAGTGGATCAACACTTTAAGAAAGTGAAACAACTTTTTTGCTTAAAATATTAAATCCCATTGAAAGAAGAACCTTGTGATCATGATTGTTACCTAAAACATCAAGGGAAGTAAATGAAATCAACTTCACTCTTTCTATCTTTAGGAAAAATTGGTAAAACACTAAAGTTGAATGATTGGGATACTATGGGTTATTGCATGGGGTCTCCACTTAGTTAACCTGTGAAATAGTAAATGCTTTCATGGGATATTAAAGAATACCTCTAATTTCACTAGATATTGATAAATAACTCCCAAAATCATTTTATTAAACTTTTCTCCCAATACATCTTTACAATAATAAAAATATATATTTTTACTATATATCCCCTATTTGTTTTTATCACATACCCCTTTTTATAGCCCCCAATTCCTATTAAGCCCCTCATATCTCACATCCCCCTGCAATATCGACAATATATTGACTCTATTTTTCATAATTTTAAAGCCCTCTTTATGAATGAGTGTGCTAAGATATTGCTTAACAAGGTGAAGTCCCTATGGGTTAATAATACAAGGGAAGAACCTACATAATTCATTTGTTTTAATTTCAAGGGACAATATTTATAAAATTTATAACCTTTTGTTAAAACGAATGACTAAATAAGTGTTTACTCAAGTACTCTTTGACTCGATCAGCGTGTATTTCCATTTCTTCTTCTCGTAACAACCCCTGCAAGTTTTGAGCAAAACTAGGGGCCCCACCTAAATATTTTCAATGGCTCTGGTATCCTTCATTTAGTTACTTCGTTAGTTCCCCAATTTGAAAATCAATCTTGATTTCCAAATCAAGCCCTCCTTTCACCTTTTCCTTTAACTTTCCTTTGATTTTGGTTCAAACCTTTCTTTTTCCTTTTATCAGCCCGATTTGGTAATTGTCACGATTTCCAAATTAGGGCCTTCATCCACCAACTTTGGTGTGGATGGGTCATGATTTTGGGATCAGCCCCAATATCCAAATTGGGCCTTCCTTAATCTCTTCAAACCATTCAAATTTTTTCACCTTGTTGAAGCTCTTTTTTTAACTTTTGTTCGAATGTCTCTTCCTTCCTTTTGATTTTTTTTCCCTTTCTAACTTTTTCTTTCTCTTTTTGAATTCATCCAAGTCAAAACCTTTTCTAAAGCCGGATTTCTTAATTGGCCATGATTTTCAAATTGGCCCCCCTTTTCACTTGTTCGTTGTTGTTGTGGCTAACCAAACTGGTTCACTATTGTAAATATACAATGTGAAAAGGACAATAGGTTAAAATCCATATAGGATAGTAATAAATAATTGAATAATATATGATGAATGATTATAATGAGAAACAAGGGTTGTATATATACCCACATAGGGGTTCACTTTCATAAGAGACATGACCTTTCATTAGGAAGATGTCTCTTCATAACATATTTAGTTATTGAGTATTAAATATTATTATCTATTTATATCTATTTATATGTATATTTGTGTTGATAACACTACCTTTCCCTTTTGAAATTCTTTGTCCTCAAAGCATAGTGAAGGAAAGGCTCAACACATTTTTATTTGGCTTGTAATGTCGTCGTATCATTCTCTATTCTTGGAGTTATAGTAGTTGATGATATGGGACGATATGAACTTTTGAGTGCTAAAAAAAAATTTGGAACCATAAAATGTTTTGTCCATCCTAGTTCAGTCCTTTGTTGAAAATTGCACTTATAATATTCCCACAATAATTTGTTCTCTAATGTATTGGCATCAACATTTTTTAGATGATAGGTCAATTATTTTTATTCTAAGTGATGTTGATTCTTTGACTTGTTAAAGTGTTTGATTTTGTGATTGGGATGTGGATAAGGTGTCTTGGTAGCATGGCTTTCTCTTATCATACTTGTAGTGTTTTTTACTTTCAAAGTTTTATTTTCCTCGTGCACTGATGTTGCTTTGTTAAATGATGAAATTCTATTAGTAACTACATTAGGAGTTTCCATCATCTGTGATCCAACATTCATATATGTCTTTTCTTCATTTGAATTTGCATCTTCTTTAGCAGTGATGTGGATTGGATATGTATTTGTTCCTTTTTCCACAACTTGGATTTTTACTTTTGAAGGATTTGATGCTTCTTCATAGATTTGTTCTAACTTGTTCTCCAATGAACTCTTATCATTTTTAAGCTTCTTAATTTGCATAAGCAGGTTTTGATTATGATATTTTAGATGTGAATTTTCTTCATTTTATGATTTGTCAACATTTCTCATTTTTTTCTTCTTTTCTTCTTCCTCTTTTAGCTTTCTGATTTTCTCAAGTAACCTTTGATTAAGGTTCTTCAAACAAGAGGTTTTTTCATCTTTTTCTGATAATTTCTTTTCAAGTTCTTGATTTTACCGTTCCAACTTTTGAATGTATTGTTTTGTATCCTTTGACTTCTGAATATGATTACGTAGTTTTTTACTGTGATCTTTTAAGTAAGTAATTTCTTCATTTTTTTTTTTTGTAATAACTTCGTCAAATTCTTTTTGCATCTTTAAAATTGACCATCAATTTTTCTGGAGGATTACATTTGAGATGTATTACAAGTATTTTGATGACGATACTATTGAATCTGACTTCATAGGAATGTCTTGAAATGTCATCATCTTTTTCTTATAGGGAAACTTCACAAACATTTTCTCTATGTTTAAGACAAACTTACCTAGTTTTTTAAACCACGATAACCTGAGAATTATGTCAATCTCCTTTTCAAACATAGTTGTAACATTGAATGAAGATATATATTCATAATCACCCACTGTTTCTTGCAAGTCCTTAATTTCATATTGTTTCTTGCGAATAATATCTTCATTCTCAATTATATTCAGCTCTAGAATTAATAATTGATTTGCAAAATTGATATTAATGTAATTTTCATCACGATTCAAGTTGATAATGATGTTAACCTCTCTTTCTATAATACTTCTCTTTACTGTAATTAACCCATAACATGAAATTTAACAACCTTCATAAGAAAATCTTGTTTTTTCCTTATTCTTAGAAATCATTTTGCTTTCGTAGATATTTTACGATAACTGATATCCTTCTTTTTCCTTAAAAAATTTAAATTTTTTTTTTTGATAACTTCTTTAAAAATAAAATTCTTGAAATAACCTTTTATAACCTATAAATAATATATTCCCTTTCCTTTAACTTAAAATGGTTATTTTTCCTTTATAAAAAATACTTCACTACTTTTTATAACTTAGGAAGCTTTTATTATCTTGAACTTTTAAAAATAACTCTTTTATAATTTAATACCTTTAATATCAATCATATATGATGATGATGATGATGATTAACGTTTACTAAGACCGAATTGGTCTATTGTATCTTAAGAGGGTAAGTGATTACTTGTGATTCTTTATAATTTTATTTTTGTGCTCGAAAAGCATTAAGAGACACTTTCCAATATCACCATACTTTTGTTGAGTTAAGAGGTTAGGAAGGTTGGTAGTGTGAAAAATATTTTGAAAATGAGATCTAATATGGGTATAGGTTGGACAATCTAAGAGAAAGTGCTTTTCATATAAATGAATTTGTAAATTTAAAAAAAAAAATATTTCTCTTCTATATTTGAATTAAATTGCTAACCTAACTAACCTTGTACTTTATCTTTTATAATTTAGGAAACTTTTATTATCTTTAACTTTTAAAAACACCTCTTTTATAATTTAATACCTTTAATATCAATCTTATATAAATGAATTTGTAAATTTTTTTAAACATTTATTTCTCTTCTATATTTAAATTAATTTTCTAACCTAAATAACCTTTTACTTTATCCTTTTAACATTACTTTAATCAACAACTTTATACCTTTTCCTCTCTATAACCTTCACTTTTCTTGGCATCTAAATACCTTTTCCTCTTTATAACCTTCACTTTTCTTAACCTTCACTTTTCTTGGCATCTAATATATGTATTTATTTTCCTTTACTATTTTATTTCTTTGGTAATTGTAGCTTCCTTTGTATTTATTTAAAATTGACCTTTGTCCTTTTAGTTTGTACTTTAATCAACCACTTTATACCTTTTCCTCTTTATAACCTTCAATTTTTTTGGCTTTTAATATATGTATTTATTTTCCTTTACTATTTTATTAGTCCATGCCGTAGACATAGAGGGACTATAGCAAACGATAATTTGTTGACCTCATATTATTTAATGTTGGAACTAGGGAACAAAAAACATTTATTCGTTTGTCTTTTGACCACAAATATTTTCATAATATCTAATGTTGGAACTAGGGAACAAAAAACATTCATTTTTATATAATAAAAAGAACCATATACGTCATGATCTGATTGGATAACATATTGGAGGTATTATTGCCGGCTTTGTTATTCCCAATGTTTTATATGTTAGCATGTCCAAAATTTTTGATCGTATACTATCTTTTTGAATCATATATTTTCTTATGCATTGCTTGAACGTGGATTAATGCTAGCATTAGTTTGAATGTTTGTCTTAGCATTTTCCTCTAGCTAAATTTATCCCAATGTTTGATGTGCTAGCGTATCCAAGGTTATCTATTTTTTTTATTATTAAGTACTTAACATACATAAAGAGGCATGCTACACACATTATTTCTGAAATATTTACATAGCGTGAGGCCCTTGGATAGTTTTGACAGCCTTAAATTTTTACCTAACAGACCTCACAGCCTTAAAATTTTAATTAACATTGTAAGGTCCCCAAACTTTACAACTCCAAGTGAAGAGAAAAGAACATTTTTTTTTTTTGTCTTTGGGAAAGAAGCCAATGATGACAACAATTGAACCACACCACTAGACGACAAACACCACTAAACGACGAACACCACACCCCCAAGAAATCAGTCGATGAGACACAAGCAGGCCCTACTTAAAACTTAAAAATATGCACAACTAACCATAGGATTCTTGTTTCTGCAAGGTGACAAATGTGGTGGAATAACTAAGACCAACTATTACTCACAACCGACTTAAGGCACAACTATGCAAGGAAGATAAGGATAGAGGCATGCTCTTTTATGTAAAGAAGGAGGTAAATCAATATATCTAAATAACACCCAAGGAAGATTAAAATAACCAAATCAACCCCATTTTAAGGTATTAGCTTCTTCTCAACTTTAAATTTATGATGAACCTTGTAATTAATTAAAAAGGGTTCACCTTGATTACATAGTTTCAATAAAATTTACCTTGATCTACCATACTTGGCTTATTTACCTGAACAATTCGAAATAAATTTTTTTACTTCATTTCTCATAACATAATATTTATATTATAAAAATCAAATTGATCATTTCACATACATTTCACTTTAGTGATGATTAATGGAATTTAAAACATTATTTTGATTGCAGTTGGTTTGAATTTTCCATGCATTGCTTTCAACATCACATGAAATGATTTCCCTTCTTAAATTTATGACGCAACCGCACTCCTCACCGGAGCACGATCGCCTCCTCCAGGACCTTCTTTCTGTCATCCCGAAGAGCGTCGATGCTCTTCTATATTTCAATCGAAATATCTACACCCACAGTTCCTTCTATTTATTTGGGAATTCGGAACTCGCAGTTTCGCAAGCTCAAAGTTGAGTTCTGGGCTATAAAATCCCCGAGACCCGAATGCGTCAGTCAACGCTGACTTCCTCCCTCCGCTATCGGGACTTCAGTCTTATCGCGTCTTCGCAACTCGTGACACCAACCACTCGGGATTCCAACCTCCGATACCCGATGTCCCGAAATGTCGAGACCCGCGATCTCGCTTCCTCGTGACTTCGCTACTCGCGTAACCAAACGATTTCTTCTTCGACTCCCGATATCCGAGATGTCGATACGCTGATATCTTGCATCACCTGTCACATCACCTTGTCGTGGCCCACACTATCCATGCAATCATCGAGACTTCGCTTCTCACGCTATTGCAACCCTCGCTGCCTAATATTCCACTCTTTCCTCACGATGGCCCGATAACCGATCTATGAGTAGAACCTATGCCCCTCGTAATCCCGACCAATGGCTCCGGTTATTTCGAGCTCCGAACCTTTCTCCGCTCCTGCAC
>JASDQU010681148.1:27016-37472 GCA_032191745.1 Picea mariana
TGCAATCATCGAGACTTCGCTTCTCACGCTATTGCAACCCTCGCTGCCTAATATTCCACTCTTTCCTCACGATGGCCCGATAACCGATCTATGAGTAGAACCTATGCCCCTCGTAATCCCGACCAATGGCTCCGGTTATTTCGAGCTCCGAACCTTTCTCCGCTCCTGCACTATAGCCTCCTTCAATCACGAGAGATCCAACGATCCACGGAACCTCGCGGATTTCCCCACAAAGGATACTGACCATCCACTCTTCCCCTGCTCAATCCTCGAATAAGAAATGTCTCTCCACGAGACTTGTTCACCAACCTATAACTCTTCCGTTCAACCTTCTCACGCAACTTCTCTCTGCTTCCCTTCAAAAACCTTGAAGGCCTATCCCCCCCTGAGCTTTTATGACTTCAATTCCCTCAGGAAGAAGCTCTTGCACGCACTCCTTGCGACAAATCTTCAAACATGACTAAGTGATGAAGCTTTTGATTCTGTGCACTCCTGCAGCAGAAATCCTTCAACCCCTTTACTCGAAATTGCAATTCTGAGACTTCGTCCAACCTGCACATGCCTTGCATGGCTCTGGTGCCAAATCTGCACGTCTGAGAACTTAGAACAAAAGTTATCCCTACTTGAACCCTCCAGTCACGCACTCCTTGCAGGAATATCTTGGCTCATAATAGAGAAACAATTGAAACTAATTCTTCACTCTCATAGACTTCAATTCAACCATGAAATCACATACATAACATATCAAAGCAAATGTATGACAGAAACCAAACATTCATGAGAAAGACATCAATACACAGAGAAACAACACAACCATGGAATTGAATCAAAGCTTTCCTCTATTTAATTCAATATCTGTACATGGGTGTTCTTCATACACTTCTCTACTTATTCTTCTCTCCTCTGAATGCTTGATAATCCAGAATAATAATACAATGTACAAAGGAGGGTGTCTATATCCCGTTTCCCTCTCGAGCTCTAAAGATATCAAATCTAGAATTAAATTCATGTCTAACTTTACATTAATTCTATTAAATGCCTCATCTACCTAAGGATGAGAGCTATCCGCTCAAGGTCCATTACAATATACAAAGTCCGCTTCATTAACTCTACACATTAATGTTTGACGCAACAATATCAAGGTGCTTTCAAAAAGAGATTTGTGATGGTGTGTCTAGCTGTCTCCCGCTTTTGCGCTGGCTGGCTTGAAGTGGGTGATGCTCCTGCATCATTCTCCCTCACTTGAAAAATTTCATGGGCTCCTGTCCATGAGCTCCTGCACAGTTTTCCCATGCTTCTGTATCACTATTTCTCTTTCCCAGCTGGCATCTTCCACTGGGTGATTCTTCCATTTGACTAGATACTCAAAATATTGCTTTCGCCTGGTTTTCTGACCCACTCGCTTGTCTAGTATGTACTCCATCTGCGACTTCTCTGCCATCGGCATCTGCTTCTGCCACTGGATTTCTGGCTGCTCATCATTTCCAGTTCCTTCTTCCCCAGCCCTATATGGTTATAAATTTGCAACATTAAATATCAGAGATATTCCGATGTCATCCGACAACTCAATCTCATAGGCATTCTCTCCGAATTTCTTCAGGACTTTGCATGGCCTGATTTTCTTCATATTCAATTTATTGTATGTTCCCCTTGGGAACCTTTCCTTCCTCAGATGTGCCATAATAAAATCCACAACTTCGAACTAAAGTTGTCTCCGATTCTGATCCGCTCTGCGCTTATACTCCTGATTTGAATCCATCAATCATTGTTTCACCCTGCTGTGGAGTTCCTTCATTGCCTCAGCAAATTCTTCTGCACTAGCACTTCTAGTAGCAGTGCGTTCTGACTCCCTGAGTTCAGAAACTCCTCTCGGTTGTGTCCCATACACAATCTGAAATGGACTTTTTCCTGTACTCTGATTCACCGAATCATTGTACGCAAACTCCGCCTATGGAAATACACTATCCCAGCTGCTATGGTGCTCCATCACCAAGCTCCTCAGCAAATCCCCCAGAATTCTATTGACAACCTCTGTTTGTCCATCCGTCTGCAGATGATAAGCCAAACTAAATGCCAAATTAGTTCCCAGCTTCTTCCATAGCGTCCTCCAAAAATGCCCTATGAATTTGGGGTCCCTGTCCGAAACTATGCTTTTCGGCAATCCATGGAGTCGAATGATCTCCTTGAAAAACAAGTTCGCGATGTGAGTCGCATCGCTGGTTTTCTTGGCATGGAATAAAATGTGCCATATTTGAAAACCTTTCCACTACCACAAAGATGGAATCAACACCTCTCTGCGTCCTCAGCAATCCTAATACAAAATCCATGCTTATCGCCTCCCATGGTCTCTCTGGTGTGGGCAATGGCTGATAAAAACCTGTATTCTTCTTTCTCCCCTTAGAATGCTGACAAATCCTGCATTTGTCAACAAATCTTTTGACATCTTCTCTCATACCTGGCCAAAAATATGATTCACTCAGCTTCGCAAAGGTCTTGTCTTGGCCAAAATGTCCTGCGAAGCCTCCGCTGTGCTTTTCTTTCATCAAGTTCTCCCTCATGGAGCAATTCAGAATGCACAGTTGATTGCCTCTGAACATCAATCCTTCTTGGATCATATAATCTATCCACGGGCTCCGATCTCTGAGAACTAGATTCTCAGCTGCTTCATACGCTTCGCCAAAATCTGCATCCCCTGTGTACATGTCCCTAAGATTTTCAAAACCCAGTGTCTTGACTTGAAACTCCTGCAGCAACAAACACTTTCTTCTCAAAGCATCAAGCACTTTGTTAGCAGTACCTGAAATGTGTTTAATTACAAATGTAAAATTATGCATATACTCTACCCATTTCGCATGCTTCTGATTCAACTTCTCTTGTTGACTCACAAACTGCAATGCATGATTATCACTGTACAATACAAACTCTTTTGGGATCAAGTAATGCCTCCACTTCTTCAACGCCTGTATGATAGCATAAAACTCTTTGTCGTACGTGGAGTATATCATCTTTGCTTCATCCAGTTTCTCACTGAAATATGCAACTGGTCTTTCCTCCTGACTCAAGACTGCTCCTATGGCATACCCACTGGCATCACATTTCACCTGAAATGTCTTCTGAAAATCTGGCAACACCAACATTGGTTGCTCTGTAATCTTTCACTTCATTAGTTTGAAGCTCCTCTCAGCGTCTTCTATCCAGTGAAAAGTCTTATGCCACTTCTTCACTGTATCCATCATCGCTGCGCTAATTCCACTGAAATTCCTAACGAACTTCCAGTAGAAACTAGCCAAACCATTGAAATTTCTCACCTCGAAAATATTTCTCGGTGATGGCCAATTCTTAATCACTTCCACCTTTTCTGGGTCCATCTTCAACTCATTAACCAAAATAACAAAACCCAAGTAAATGAGTTATGTCTTCATAAACGAAGATTTCTTCATGTTTATCAACAGCTTCTCCTGCTGTAGCTTCCTCATCACAATGGCCAAATGCTTCAAATGTTCAGCCTTGGTCTTGCTGAAAATCAGTATATCATCCAGATATACGACTACAAACTTTCCGATGAATTCCCTCAGGACTTCATTCATTAGCCTCATGAATGTACTCAGCGCGTTTGTCAAACCAAACAGCATGACCAGCCATTCGTACAAACCTTCATTTGTCTTGAATGTTGTCTTCCATTCATCTCCTTCCCTCATGCGAATCTGGTGATATCCGCTCTTGAGATCAATCTTTGAAAAATAATTTTCCCCACTCAGGCAATCCATCATATCATCCATTCTCGACAGTGGAAACCTGTATCTAATGGTTATCTTATTTATCGCTCTTGAGTCGGTACACATCCTCCAGCCTCCGTCTTTTTTCGGACTGAGCACTGTTGGACCAACACATGGACTCAAGCTTTCTCTAACTAATCCTTTGTCCATCAAATCCTGGACCTGCTTCTTGACCTCTTCATTCTCCTGCAACGTCAACCTGTACGCGGCTTTGTTCAGTAAACTTGCTCCTGGTATGAGTTCAATGTGGTGACTCACATTCCTCATCGGTGGCAACGAATGAGGTAATTCGTCCACGATGATGTCATCGAACTCTTCCAGCAGTTCCTGAATCTCATCTGGAAAATCATCCACTCTTGTGCTAGTCAAAACAACCCTCGGCTTTCTGACAACAAAGGATTGTGGATCTTCTTTCTTCTCCATCTCTATAAGAAGATCCTTCCCACTCAGGAGAAGTATTGTGTTGCTTATTTCCGGCTTCACTTCCCTATCCTTTATCGGAAGCAACCTGTGTGTCCTCCCATCCTTCTCCAGGGTATATGTGTTCATTCTCCCATCATGAACCACATTTATGTCATATTGCCATGGTCTACCCAGCAATAAATGACATACATCCATGGGAATAACATCACATAAAATCTTATCATTATACCCACCTATCTTGAATTCAACTAACCACTGTTTAGTGACACTCACCTGATGTCCCTTCTGTAGCCATGAAACTTTGTATGGACTCGGGTGATCAGTTGTCTCCAGCTCTAGTTTCTCCACCATCTCGGTTGAAACGAGATTGTCTATGCTTCCACTGTCCACAATAACCTTGCACTTTCTGTCCTTGGTCTTGCATGCGGTTCTGAACAATCTGCTTCTTTGAGCTGTGTCCTCCACCTCCTTCTCATGTGTCAAAAGGACTTTATGCATTCCAAGCGATATTCCGCCTTCGACATCCTCATTTATCTCAGCATCACGCTTCTGAGCTTCAGTGATGTGAGCTTCTCTGCTGTCCTTCTTTTTCTCTGGACACTCAAATGACTTGTGCCCATTCTTCCCACATGTAAAACATGTGATTACTCCACCTCTTCCTCTTCCTCGACCTCTAGTACGAGGAAGAGCGTTTGCATCAACATCATCTCCTTGCTGATCATTTTTCTATCCTCTTGGTTCAACATGTGGCTGTCCTCGCTGTGAGGTTCCACCCTGTTCAACCTTACCCTGAGGTTTCTTCCATTCCTCTTTGGGCTTCTAGAATTTCTCCTGGGCAACTGCCTTGCCTCTGGGCTGACTCCTGCCTCGCCCTCACTGACCTTGCTTATGGCTCAGCTTTTCTTCGGCTTTCAGAGCCATCTGGTAAGCATTCTCCACCGTTCTGATGGTAACCATGCTTAATTCATCCTGAATGTCATATCTTAGACCATTCAGGTATCTAGCAACCTTTTCATCATCGCTCTCCTGATGACCTGCTCTGATATTAAGCTTGTAGAATTCTTTCGTATACTCCTTTACTGTCATCAACTTCTTCCTCAGGTTTTGAATCCTCCTGAACAGAGTAGTTTGTTAATCCCTTGGGATGAACTTTTCCTTCATCTTCATTATCATTTGATCCCAACTTTTGATCTTCTGCTTGCCTTTGCAGCGTCTGTCTGCTTGTAGCTTGTCCCACCACAATGCTGCATGTCCCTTCAAGTGCGTAATAACGTGCTTGACTTTCTTATCTTCTTCCACGTCTTCATAATCGAAGTATGTGTCAAGAGCTCAGATCCAATCCAGTAACTCTTCTGCATCTAGATTCCCCTCGTAGACTGGAATGTCCATTTTCGCCTTTTCCCCCATCCTGGTGATAGCTTTAATCAACCGCTCGGTTGATGCATCCTCTACTGTGACCTCTTCTTCATATCCAGCTTCCTCTTCAACTTCGGAATCACTAAGATCCCCTACACCAACTCCCCGTCTCTGATCTGTCTCAATCTCCTTGAGTCTTGCTCGAAGATCTCGCATTTGTCTCTCTATTTATGGATTTCCTGCTAGCCTACCTCTTCTTCGCACCTCCCTGTCTTCAGGATCAGGTGACTTCCTTTCTCTTCTCGGTGGCATAGTGAAATTCTCTCTTCTTTTCTACAGAAAGCAAAGAACTTCTCGCTCTGATACCAACTCTGACGCAACCGTACTCCTCACCGGAGCATGATCGCCTCCTCTAGGAACTTCTTTCTCTCAGCCCGAAGAGCGTCGATGCTCGTCTATCTTCTAATCGGAATATCTGCACCCACAGTTCCTTTTCATGACTTCCCCTCCTTCTATTTATCCGGGAATTCGAAACTCGCAGTTTCGCGAGCTCAAAGTTGAGTTCTAGGCTATCGAATCCCCGAGACCCGAATGCGTCAGTCAATGCTGACTTCCTCCCTCCGCTATCGGGACTTTGGTATTATTGCGTCTTCCCAACTCGCGACACCAACCACTTAGGATTCCAACCTCCGATACCCGATGCGTCAAAATGTCGAGACACGCGATCTTGCTTCCTCTCGACTTCGCTACTCGCGTAACCAAACGATTTCTTCTTCGACTCCCGATATCCAAGATGCCGATACACCGATATCTCGCATCACCTGTCACATCACCTTGTCGTGGAACACACTATCCATGCAATCATCGGGACTTCGCTTCTCGCGCTATCGTGACCCTCGCTGCCTAATATTCCACTCTTTCCTCACGATGGCCCAATAGCCGATCTACGAGTAGAACCTACGCCCCTCGTAATCCCTACCGATGGTTCTCATTCTTTCGAGCTCTGAACCTTTCTCCACTCCTACACTATAGCCTCCTTCAATCCCAAGAGATCCAACGGTCCATGGAACCTCGTGGATTTCCCCACAAAGGATACTGACCGTCCACTCTTCCCCTGCGCAATCCTCGAATAAGAAATGTCTCTCCACGAGACTTGTTCGCCAACCTATGACTCTTCCGTTCAACCTGCTCATGCAACCTCTCTTTGCTTCCCTTCAACAACCTTCAAGGCCTATCCCCCCCCCTGAGCTTATGCGACTTCAATTCCCTCAGGAAGAATCTCTTTGCCGCAAGGAGTGCATGCAAGAGATTCTTCNCCCCCTGAGCTTATGCGACTTCAATTCCCTCAGGAAGAATCTCTTGCATGCACTCCTTGCGGCAAATCTTCAAACATGACTAAGTGATGAAGCTTTCGATTTTGTGCACTCTTGCAGCAGAAATCCTTCAATCCCTTTACTCAGAATCGCAATTCTGAGACTTTGTCCAGCCTGCGCATGCCTTGCATGGCTCCGGTGCCAAATCTGCATGTCTGAGAACTTAGAACAAAAGTTATCCCTACTTAAACCCCGCAGTCACGAACTCCTTGCGGACAAATTCCACTGCACTCCTTGCAGGAATCTCTTGGCTCAAAATAAAGAAACAATTGAAACTAATTCTTCACTCTCACAGACTTCAATTCAACCATGAAATCACATACACAACATATCAAAGAAAATGTATGACAGAAACCAAACATTCATGAGCAAGACATCAATACACGAAGAAACAACACAACCATGGAATTGAATCAAATCTTTCTTCTATTTAATTCAATATCTGTACATGGATGTTCTTCATACACTTCTCTGCTTGTTCTTCTCTCCTCTGAATGCTTGATAATCCAGAATAATAATACAATGTACAAAGGAGGGTGTATATATCCCATTTCCCTCTCGAGCTCTAAAGCTATCAAACCTAGAATTAAATTCCTATCTAACTTTACATTAATTCTATTAAATGCCTCATCTCCCTAAGGATGAGAGCTATCCACTCAAGGTCCATTACAATATACAAAGTGCACTTCATTAACTCTACACATTAATGTTTGATGCAACAATATCAAGGTGCTTTCAAAAAGATATTTGTGCTGGCGTGTCTAGTTGTCTCCCACTTTTATGCTGGCTCGCTTGACGTGGGTGATGCTCCTGCATCAATTTAGCATAGTAAGTATACATATTTCATCATTTTTTTTGTTTTTTTTTCAAATTCAATATCTTTTAAAAAAAAAACCATAATAGTAATTATGGAAAATATAAACCAAACTCAATAAAATTTTATAATTTTCATCATTCAAGTGTCAATCATACTTGTTGTCCAGTTTAGATCTTTTGATAAATATGTTGGTCAACTAATGACAAATATAAAAACGCAAGAGGTGGTTGTCTATACTAGGGATCGAGTCAATAAATCGCTTCCATTCAGGTAATAAACTCATTGCTATTGATAGTAAGAGTTCACTGTTATTTATGGGCTAAAACACAGTCATTCTACATAAAATTTCGCTAGCCACTCACAAAACAAGTAAAAGGCTGACACTACACATAAACGTTGTCTAACTTATTTACTACCAAACTTAAAGATAAAATATTCACAATAGAATCACCGTCATCACATCAGGCTCATTTATCCACGACCCCTATGCTATTTAATACACCCAAGTAGTAAGTTTGGATGTCAATATGTGATAACACACAGTCAGATTATGGAAAATGTGGCACCTGTGAAAACATAAAAATGCATCCAAAGTGGAGGACTTGTGGAAGGATTTCCAGACATCAAAATCTGCCAGGAAGGTTAGTTTCCCTTGGATTTGCGATCATTTCAGGGCCTCATTATATATGATCATTTTCAACAAACCAACTCCTAGATTATCAGAAGAAGTAATACAGGTTGTAAGCATGATACAAGAATGGTATGTCAATGAAGACAGTACATACATAAGAATCTACACAGAAAATAAAGCTCCACATCTCTTGCCCTGGTATTCCCAGACAGATTGGTTATTAGGGAGATTGCTTATAAACCATTTCATGGGTACATTTTTTGATTTTCTTATGTTCAATCTTGGTACTAGTTGTGATCTTAAAATGCATTTAATAATGTAATAGTTTGAAAAAATCGCATTTTAGGAAGGGTAGGATCGTCGCCTAGAGCAATCATGGTTAAATTTTGCAATAAATAAGGGGTTAAAATAGTAGCCAAATAGATGGGTAGAACGCCCAAAAATGAATCACTGCATTTGTTGAAAGAAAACGCAGAAAATAATCAATGTGTATAATTAAGGAATAATGATTGATACCATCGCCGAGTTTACCATCGCTAAGTTTACCATCAATTCATGAGTTTTAAAGAATTAACGATTGATAAGGAATTAAAGAAATAGTCATTATCAAGGTAAAAATATAATGCAGAAAGAAAATATAGTCCAATAATCTATGGCTGTAAACAAGAGGACAAAACGCAGTCCAATTAAATTATAACTGTCATCCAGGTGGAGAAAAATGGCAACCAAATTTGTCCTCAATTAAATTATAGTGCAGAAGTAAAATCACAGGGAACGAAGATGAACAAAACACATAAGTATTCATTTGCCAGAAGGCGAAAGATAATCATTAGTCAACAAGAACAATCAACAGGGGTAGACGACTAGGAAACACATCCTTCGCTCGTCATCCATGCACAGAAAAACAGGGCGTGAGGATTTATAGGTCTATTAACATCGAACTGAGGATCGTCCAGCCAGCTCCTAGACAAATGCTCAAGCGAGGACTGATGAGCTAGGGACGAGGATGAAGTAAGAAGTGCAAAATCATCACAAAATCAATAAAACCATAGGGCAGTCACAACATGTAGGGATAGAAAGCCAAGGGAATCAATCAACAACGAGTTTAAGGCTATGGGGAATTAAGTTATCAATTAAAAACCTAAGTCAACAATTTCCTTACCCAGTTAAAAATACAGAATTGAAAGCGTGAGGTATAATAAGAATATACCATGTAGAATCAAGTAAGCGTACATATCCCAAGTCGTCTCCTCTAATTTGTTGTGCCCCGTGCTCTGTTCCGCTCCCACTTTTCGACCGATGAGACTTCACCAGTACCTCCTAGCCAACACTAGGGGTACTCTTCTTCCCCCTTAGCCCCTCGAGCCCCAAAGGGGCCATGCACACTAAACCAGATATTAGCTAGCTCCTATCTCACCTCACAAGGACAATCTACCACTCCTCACCGAGCTGGCTATCCCAACTCCCACAAGTTAAGTCAGTCAAGTGTAAAATTTTGCAGCCTAACGTTAGGCATAATAGAAGATATCCACCATCCACCTC
Organism: Picea mariana; assembly: GCA_032191745.1. Taxonomy (NCBI): domain Eukaryota; kingdom Viridiplantae; phylum Streptophyta; class Pinopsida; order Pinales; family Pinaceae; genus Picea; species Picea mariana. The sequence goes on from JASDQU010681148.1 coordinate 36,935, forward strand.
CTCCCTCCTTTATATAGAGTTTCTAAGTCATTTACTTTCCCAAAATCCCATTTAATTTATTGTTCAATAATTTAATTCATAAAAATCTTCCCCGTACATGTGTCACCCATCCCCTTCATTGCACCATAAATTAATTTCAATAATTAGTTAATTACTCCTATTTCCCTCACCCACCTAAAAACATTCCTAGAATCGCTCCTACGTGTCCCCATATTTCCTTACAAAATTGAATGACTTACCCCCCTTACTATTCACTAGTTGAGTTCATTTTAGAAAGTTCTTAATGCGATATACCTCACTAAGTTAGTCTTTCTTCTTTTTCGTTATGTTTCCCGCTTTTTTCCTAGTTTCCTAAATCTTTTAAATTTCCCTCTTTCCCTTTTCATTTAATACTCAAATTGACATGTGCATAAAATTACCCTTTTCCCTTTTCCTTTTTAATTAATAAATTTTTAATTCGCATAATATAACAAAACAATTATTTCTCCTTTTTAAATTTTATCCTGTAAAAGATTCTTACAAATTAATTGAATTTCTT
>JASDQU010681149.1:27315-39564 GCA_032191745.1 Picea mariana
AAAACTCCTTGTGAACCCTGTTTTGAAGAACTCATTCGGTAAAATACTTCAAGGTCTTTGGAAGTAAGGGTTACATCAAAAGTCTTGATGAGAATCAATGGATAGATTCAAGGGTTGTTTGAAATATATGAACTAAAATTGTGTTGTGTTCAGTAAGACAGCAGTATCCAAAGCAGCAACGTTCTGATGTACAAAATGAGGTACATGACATTCTGTAGAGATAACAAGAGGAGAAACCCTATCAGAAAATGATACCCTTTTAGAAACAAAGGGGGAGAACCCTCAGTAAAAATTCAAGGGAAGTTTTGGTTAGTAAATAAGAAAGTGATTAGATTAAGTTTTGAAAAGAAGACTACTCATTTGAAAATTTGTATTAAGAAGACTATTCATTTGAAAACAAAAAAAATCCCAATCAACTGAGATAATAAGTTAGTAGATTAACAGGCGATGAAAACTTGTCAAGAAGAGCTACCTTTTCATAAAAAAAGGGGGAGAGCAGTTAGAAGCAGAGAGAGAGCATATTGACAGGGGGAGTCATTCAACTATGACATGCAGAACATGTCTGTAGGAGGAGTTACTAGTGGTCAGAGAAGTACTTATACAGACAGATCATAGGAGAAGAAACCCTTTGCCATTGATGTCAAAGGGGGGAGAGAAAATTCATAAAAGGAAAACTTCATAAGAGGAAAGCATCATCACAGGGGGAGTTTTGTTTATGAAGTTAGTGTGTTGCCCTCAATGACAAAGGGGGAGATTGTTGGATATATTGTCATTGATGTCAACAGTCGATGTGATGATCTATTGTTAATGATGAATTACCTCAGATGAGATTGTCACTGATGTCAACAAGTATATCAGTTAGCAGAAGATGTCAAACAGTGTGCAGAGATTGATAGTGCAAGCTTAGGAGGAGGAGCAAACAGGATAAGCGAATAGTTTGAAGATCATATCTCAGAAGGAGGAGCACATTGCACAGTATATCAGGTAGCAGAAGAAATTTGTGATTATTGTTGATCATGACAGGATCAATAATGTTCCTATGATAAAAGCTCAGGAGGGTTAGAAAACGCAGAGATCAAAACTTGGAAGGAAAAGCGTAAGCTCAGCAACCATCCGATAATAGTTAGAAGCCTCAACAACCGTCCGATCAAGAGGTTGATCGTGTTGATCATCTAATATAACGCGCATCGGTCATATGAGTGACCGTGGGATTGAGGACAATTGAAATACCGTAACCGTTAGATCAATTTGATGTGGAAGGAAAGGATAAGCTAGAAGAGTTGCATCACAGACGGATCGAGCCGTCGATCCTAGATCCTGATCGGACGAACATCCTTCACTTCGGGTATAAAGTAGCGAGAAACTTATGCCCCATCAATTTGAGATTTGAGTCATTGGATCCAAAGGACACGTTGTGAGAGATCAACATTTCGTTGACTGAAAATTCAAAGGAAGGAAGTGCTCTAACCTCTGAAGTCGCGAAACGTGAAATCGTGATTTGATCACAATCGTCGATCAAAGGGAGATATTTGAACCGTTGGATCCATAAGACACGTGGCGAGAGATTAACATTTCTCTGACTAAAAAGTCAAAGGAAGGAGGTGTTATAACCTTTGAAGTCGCGAAATGCGAAATCACGATTTGATCGCAGGCATCGATCAAAAGGGAGAGATTTGGACCATCGATTAGGCAACCTCCGAAATGCGAAGTCGCGAAATGATCTGTGTCGTCGGATCACAGAATATTGTGGATCATTGATCATGAACGACGAAGTTCATAAGTTCATGAAACGCGAAATATCCTTTTTGTGTGGCCCCTGGTCACAGCTAAGGTCACATCAACAGAAGAGAAGGGAAGGAGCTAGCGCTGTTAGGCTCCACCTTAGAGTTTCACGAGTTGGGAAAATAGAGGCAACTCGCAGCAGAATCTCTAAAATGCGAAATCGCGAAAAGATCTGGGCTGTCGGATTACAAAGGATCAAGGAAGATTCAGGCCATCGATCTGAGATACATTCCGGATACTATTCTGGCAGTTAGATCAGGGAGATCCATGTCAGCAGACCACGTCAACAAGGACACGTGACACAGTCAAAGAACGACAAGTGTCAACCTGAATTGGCATTTCTTGTACGTGCAAATCATGAATCAGAGTGACACGTGGTAGATACTCGACTCGTGACATGTCAACAAGTGACATAAGCAACTTACGTCACTACGAGAGTTTTTCTTCGGGAGTTTTTACCATTGCATTCACCCAATTTCCCGAAGTCCCGAATGTCGGAGTCCCGAAGTGGACATGAGACGTTCGATCTGGAGATCACTTCGAGAGCATCCTCAACTGTCGATCTACTCAGTAGAAGGATAGTGTAAGTGGAAACGTTAAACGACATCAAGCGGTATCCATCATTGATGACTCACACAATAGGTGATCACTCCGGAGGAAAATGGAGCAACGTTTATTTGAAACCTCCGAAGTCTCGAACGCTGAAATTACGAAAGGGACACACGTCAGTAGATTGACAGCTTTGGAAGATTTGACATGCTGGAAGTCACGAAAACACGAAGGGCAAAGTGTTGAAATTACGACAACCATCCATCTCAACTCATGATTAAGTCATAATCGTCGGATTTAGTAGTGAAAGGATGAGTGTAAGGTCTAAAGCGGACCGTTGATCTTCTCCACGAAATAAACATGAACCGTCCGATTGTTTTTGCGATATAGTAATTAGGAGTTTTGAAATGTTGGAAGTCACGAAGACCCAAAGGTCAAAATGTCGAAATTCCATGAGTTGTCCATCTAATCAGAAGATCGAATCGTGACCGTTGAAATCTATAAAGCGCTCAAGCACTCGTTTGGCTTAGCATCAGGTTACCGTCGATGGGCATATGATATAAGAGTTTTAAAAGGAAACTGTAATGCGTCGCCTAAATTGCTAAGCCTGTGGTTCTACGCCATTGGTCATATGAAAATGGTTTGAAGGGAGCACCTCATACAAATTTCATTTGACAGGGAGTTACACCAAAACAATACAGATAATCGATAAATGATCGAATATGGTCTGTTGGTGAGCCGAGAATGCAACAAAAACATGAGTACGATCTAATGAGTCGATCCATGTCTATGATCAACTCATGACAAAAAATGAACCAATACACAGTCATGATTAAAAGAGAGTTAAATCATGAAAACATGAATAAAGAATAAAAAGGGAAAATGATATTAATTAAAGTTTAGATTATCATTTTAAATGAAAAGGTGCAATGGTTCAAATAAAGGGACATGATGTTTTAAATTTCACACCAGTTTGAAGATTATATAAACAAGAAAAAGTGGTGAGAAGATCGTGTCTCTTTGGTTGAGATTAGAAGATAAAAAAACAGAAGCAGAGTCGAAGATGAAGAACTGTTCGTTCTAAGGTGCCTGCCAATGTATAATTGAAGATCAAGAATAGAATAAGACAGAGTAGCAGTTATGCAATCCAGTACTTGATATAGAAGACCATACAAGCAGAGGCTGCAACAGACAAGTAGAAAGTACAACAATGGTTGCATGAGTCAAATTCTATGAAGAGCAGAAGAGATTGAATTGCATTATAAACTAAGGGTGGTTGGGTGGTGCAAGGGTAGGTTGGAGCCTGCAGGGGAGTAGGTGCTTCCTTGTCAGTGGTAGCTGACTAAATAGGGGGTTGAAGCCTCCTACCAGTTGGTGTTGGTGAAAAGAGAGAGTTGGTGCTTCCTTGTCAGTTGTAGCTGACTAAATAGGCGGTCGTAGCCTCCTACCAGTTGGTGTTGGTGAACAAGGGTGTGGGTGTATCCTGATCAGTTGATGTTGATTGAATAGGAAGAAGATATTCCTTCTATGTAACTTGTAAGAAAAGGAATTTTGCAGTTAATATAAAAGTGTTGGTGGTTTTCCCTGTTGGGTTCCATGATCAAATCTTGTGTTCATAAGGGTTTGTTGTTCATCATATATTGCTTAATTGAATAATTAATATGTGTGCTTAATATGGATGGAGTTAAAAAGAAAAAGTAGGCAATACTGATTCACCCCCCCCACCCCCCGCCCCCCCTCTCAGTATTGTTGTATATTCCATCAAAGAAGACTATGGGTTTGAGAGGGTGGGCATTATTATGGGAGGTCCTCCAAGATCTATGGGTTTGAGAGGGTGGGAATTATTATGGGAGGTCCTCCAATATCTATGGGTTTGAGAGGGTGGGCATTATTATTTATTCAAGGAGGATGGCTCGAAGCCAACTTGTGCTTCCCATTTCAAAACAATATTTTGATTCATCATGTGCTAGGGGATGTAATCTCACCTTCCCATTCCTTTAGATATATCCACAACTAACTTTAAGGTTTTAAATGTCCTTTGTTGGCCAGCTAACTTGAAGGTTCTAAATGTTTTTTGTTGGCCAGCTAACTTGAAGGTTCTAAATCTCCTTTGTTGGCCATTTCATTCACCATGGATTTGAAATGCCTCTTAACCTCATAGAAAGAGACGTTGTGAAATTTTTCTAGCAACAAGATCATCCTCTACAAAATGAGATCTCTAACCCAGGAAAAGGGTAATCTTCGATGTGTCAAGGCTAATATTATTATCATTGAATAATTATCTTTGAGATCGATCCTTTAGTTGGTTGGACTCCTCTTTCAAGATGAACCCTCACTGGAATCTACTCGCCTTAGGACATATGTGTGACCTCATGGATGTATCTTTGATSGCTGATGATTTATTATGATGGACCTAGGCTCCTATATGAYTGTTTAGATGACATATACTAATATTTCTTAAAGAYATCATTAAATATTCTTGATAATGGATATGAAACATTGGTAATTATCAATTGATTGTTAGCATGATTAGTCCTTGATAGTAGGTTGATACTATAGACACTTGTGGTTTAACATGCCAATTGATGTGTTGATGCTCTAGATATTAACGATGACATTGCATAAAGGGTTAGTACTCRTAATGATGAATATGAAGTAATCATGACTTACTATGACCCATCCTTATCATGAGATGATTAATGATGTATACATGCATTTGCTATCTTTCCATTTAATGTGGTTAATATTATGAATTATGTTATATGCATGTCTAGTTAAGATTTATACATGTGTTGGATACCTTTATTTTAATATGGTTCATGATATGTATGCACATGTTGGATGTCTTGTTATGATGTGTAGGTGCATCAAGAACCCTTCCATTTAATGTTATTCATATTATGATTTAGTATACATGCTTGCCTGGTTATAATGTATACATGTGTATGAGGGCTTACCACTATTACATTTCATACTATAGTGGGATTGATTATTACAATGATGTTGCACACACATTGGTATCTTGGATGGACTAACCTCTTTCAGGTGGAAACTGAGTGGACAGTGGGAACCCTTGTGCCTAAGAAGCTTGGGAAAGTGAAGAGAATTGTGAAAATGACCTCCAAAGCTAACTTGGGTAAATGGGTAGAAGGGGAAAGGGTTGTATTTTACTTTTCCCTTCTTTTGGAAACTTGTAATTTCAATCTTGGGCCCAAATTCTCCCTTGCATGGAAAAAGAGAAGGTTAAGAGACACACAAAAATTATAAAACAAGTTGATTTCCCATTGTTGGGGCTGGATGGCTCATGAGGAAATGATATGTGGAGCTAAGTATGATTGATGAACTTGTGTATGAGGATGATGGGTTGGGAATAATTGTTTCTATACCAACCAGGTCTGTGTGGATTAAGAGGTTGAGAGTCTTCTCGCAACATGAAGAGGTATTAAAGACCAGTGTGCTTGGATCCTTGTACTTTTTATTTGGTCCCAAATTACAGGATGCCACTATTATGTGATTGCAATCATTAGCTGAAGGTGGTAGTAAGATTCTTGTAGAGCAGGACACTAGTTCTGTGTGACTATGATCACCAACTAAAATTGGCTGTAAGATCCTTTCATGATAAGGGGGGTGCCACTACTATGTTTTTGTGATCATTAGTTGAAGGTGGTAGTAAGACCCCTGCACACCATAATCTTGCAAGATTTGGAGGTGTTGCAATTCCATGAACCTCTCCACCACACCTAGGTTGAACTGTTGCAAGCCTGAATTATCTGTTCTTGATCACCTATGGGGTTTGATTCATCATATTTGTCGTGAACTTTGATTTCATCACCTCAATGAGCTTGAGCCCTGCTTGGGGAGCGACACCTGTGAAGGTGGTTGCATTGGTTGGGTGGAAAATCGACCCTTTGTGCAATTTCCCCTTGTTTATTGAAGACTAGCTCATGGGATCTATTTATATTATGCTTTATGGGAGGTGCAGTGCAGTTGGATCAACCCCGGACTTCTGCAAGCTACAAGTTTAGGTATTTTACATTTGGGTATTTAATTGTGCATCACTGCTTATTTGGATAAGATGATGTTGTGATATGTTTCTTATGTGTTGAAGGCATGCCTTTTTATTGGTGTACTTGTTGGGATATGTGTGTGTGTGTGGCTTTGATGATTTTAGATCTTGCCTACTTATGGTTAATGGTCCTTGTCTTTGTTTCTGTTATTGTGGTTTTGGTCGGTTACTTAGTATTGAAGATTGTTAGTATTAAGGTTTTTTTGGTTAAAGTGACACCATGATGGGTTATTACAAAGTGGTATCAAAACCCAATTTTTCACAACTGAGTGTCTCTAAGGAAAGAGGAAAGATTAGTAATATTGATTGAAATAGAATAGCCTTTACATCTCAACTTCTCAGGCAAAGTTCTTGAAATTAAGTGATATATTTGTTAATTTTAATTTACAATTATTAACAATTTTAATTTTTTTGTTTGTTTATAAATTGCATATCTTTTATTTTATTTTTATTTTCTCTCTTACTTTTCTTGCATTTGTTTCTTAACTCTTTATTATTACTTGCTCAAAATTTATATGACCCTATTTCCTTACTTTGATAGTATTCCATAAGGTTAGCTATTACAAAAGCAAATTATGGTACAAAAACAAATTACATACCAATATCTTGGAACATGTATTTAGATGCTTAAGCTGTTTAATTTTCATTTTCACTCAACATAATCTTTGCACAATATTGTCTTTAATGATAGATAATAAGTTTATCATATATACCTAACATCATTCCAATATTTTAACCTTTAATGAAATTAAAGCAAAAACTATTACMTTAAAAAGGGCTAATGATAGAGACTTAAAAGTTAAARTAAATAGTGTTGCATATCTATTTCAAGCCTCATCCGTACTTTGTTTGCATTGCATTATTTGCATGATCAACTACATATCATTCACAATGTCAATCATGATTAAAAATAAATAATGTCAAAATTGTAGTTTTTTTCTAGCAAAAAATTCACACAAAATTATATTAGATAGTAATTTTTTTTTACATCATCAAAGTTTTTTGTTCAAAAAGAAAACTAGCATAACTTTTTTATCTCTGCTGAGTAATGAAAAATATATACTGATCACAGTTCCTTACAATAGTTATAATGCTCCTCCAAACTAAAAAACAAAGCTTCTCCTTACTCCTAATATTGTAACCATTCTTACTTAGAAACAAACTTCCAAAATACCAAAAGGGGACAACAATGACAGAGATTAAAATATATCAAAATGGTAGGCTGGTCCCGCTATCTCTCCGTCCCAAGTGTACTAGTAAATCCTTCCTTTTGTTGTCGAGAGTGCTTGCTGGGATAACTTATCTGCCTCCTCATTTGACTCCCGGAAGATGTGTTGGAAGTATATACCCCAAAATGAGGAAACCAAGTCCCTATTTTTGCATTTCGACCCTTCAATATTAGTGGCTTGGAGATTTCCTTTTTCTTTTAGCCAATCAATTATCACCTTTGAGTCGCCCAAAATTTGAACATAGTGTAGGTCCAAGTGCTTTGAAATGATAAGCGAAGCCCGTGCTCCCAATAACTCTGCTTTTGTATTTGTTCCAGCTCCACAGTTGAAGTACCATCTATAGTCTGGAGACTCACTGCATTTTATGGCACCCCTTGTGCCACAATTTGAACCCCCTGCTACCGCGGCTCCATAAAAAAAATCCAGCACATAACCATTTATCCAGACGATCGGGCTTAGTCTTAAACTCTGCTTTTTAATTATAGAAGATGATTTATCTAGTGCACCTGAAGTCTTGTAAACAACCACCCAGTCCGATGGCAATTTTCCTTCAAAGAGAGATCTGTTGTGCTCCAACCAAATGTTCCAACACATCAGGACCGAAAGTTTTTTTGATAAGGATTTATTTTTATACCAGGCATCCATACAGTTATTAAGGGTTTGTCCCGTCCATGAGAATTTAAGATTTAGGATCAGGGAACATTTTTCCCAAGCTGATAAAGCAAAGAGACACTAAATAAAAAGGTGAGAATTATCTACAGTTCGTTGATTGCAAAGGAGACAAATACCCGGCCCCAACCAACCTTTCTTTTGTAGTATGTCCCAAGTTAAGAGCCTATTCTCCGTAGCCAACCAGAAAAATAAAACAATCTTCAATTGTAAATTCCATTTCCACATATTTACCTTTCACCCTTGCCACATCGAAAGATTCTGAATAGAGATAATTGCCTCATAGCAGTTTTTGACATTTAAATTCCTAGATAAATCACCACCTGACCATAACAGTGAGTCTTTTGTATCCACGTGGAGTGTGACCCCCACTCTGTTTAACTCAGCAGTATAACAATTACAATCAGTCGCATGCATACCTATTATCTCCAAGTCTTCATCGCTTCTCCAAACCTTAGTGAAAGTTACAAGATCCTGAAACTTGGAAGCTTGAGCTAATGTGGTAATTTGTTTTCTATTTAAGAGTGTGATGAGCTCCTCACTGAGAAAAGACTTGTCGCCAATGCCGAGAATCCTATCTCGCCCAATGGTAATAAGATGACCCGCTCCAGAACGCCAACTGAGCCAATGGTTGATGACTAGAAGCATGTGAACAAGACTAGACCACACCCTTGAGACAGAAGTAAGGGTATGAGAAGGCTTTCTAATCCAGATTATAAGAGTTGAATTATGTTGATATTTGTCCATAACAACCTGGTGCCAAATGCTTTCCTGTGTTAAAACCCTCCAAAATGTATTAGCATTCAATGCCAAATTGAAAAGGACCTCCCATCTGCACAAATGATATTGTTGGGAGTCAGAGTGACCATTCCATAAGAAGTGGAACATCACTTTATGGATCTTGTTTATAACTGTTCGAGACAGGGATTCCATGGACATCCAATAGACAGGTTGGCCTTCCATCACTGACTTTACCAATATGTATCTGCCACCTAGTGAAAGCCATCTGGTATACCACCCGCCAATTTTCTTTGATAATTTTTAAACTAGCCACTCCTAATCAGTCGTGTGGTGAGGCCATGCCTTTAAAAAATACCCCAGGTATTTAAGCCCACAAGATAGATCACTAAAGGAGTATGGCAAGATTGATTTGAAAGGGATTAGATCGTCATCATTGAGGCCTTCAAAATGTACAGTGGACTTTGATTGATTCACTGAGAGACCGAAGGCGCTACAGAATAGGCCAATGATTTTATTAATCTCCCTCCATTCTAATAAACTGTTCCTGCATATGCATATAAAAAGAGAAAACCGAAAGAAGTGCAATAGTTGGGACAACAGAGTGCAGCGTGCAAAGTGACTCGTTTACCCTCTTCCTTCACCTTCTCTGTGCGAGGAGATTCTTGGCCGGCTATGCTCACAACAGCTCTAATGGCTTTGGCATTACTCGATTCTTTTTAATGTAAATGAAAATGACCTCTCCTCCAGCTGTCCGTCGAGACCTCCATATGCACGCGGACTGTCCCGAAACCAGGGCGCAAACCTCGGAACGACAAACGAGAAAGCCAGACGTGTTCCAAATTAAGCAATATTCTCTGCCCAGCGCATACCGGAGGTGATGGAGGGAATGATCTACCTTCCTTGGAGCGCTACTAACCCCTGAATTCTCGGACTCGCTGGTAGTGCTTCTTGGCTCGATCTATACTTTCGGAATTTGGTTTGACCTAAAATATAAAATTTAAATTCAGAAATCATTTTTATAAATTTAAATATATTAATAATAATCTAATTTAAAGCTTATATTAAATTATTAAATTATATATATATATATATATATATATATATATTTTACTTTCTTCTTAATTTGAATTAATAATTTTGGAGGAAGAAAGATATCTGAGAAGGAAACATCTATTCTTAACCATTGGACCTATTCAAACTATATAAGTGTTATTAATCATTAGGCCCATTCAAACTATATATATATATAGTTTGAGTGGGCCTAATGGTTAAGAACAAGTATTTCCTCCTGAGAGGTTACTAATTGAAATCGAGAGGGGAGTAGAGTATATGTGTGTGTGTGTGTGAGAATTAAAACGAAAGAAGGAAAAGAACTTTCCACTTACCTACATGCGATGCTACATTTCTCTTCAATGCATCTCCCTAGCGACATGCTCTGCTTCACCTCTAAAAGTTACTTTATACTTTTAAGCATCTGCACTCTCAGGATGGAATAATAAAATGAAGTCACTCGTATTTCTTATGAACGATTTCATTTAACAAAAAGAAAAACCTATGACTCCCTACTACCTCCCCCACCTTGGTTGTGGATCCATGACTCCGTCAACTATGGAATTTTTTGATAGGTTATTGTTCTTTGCACACATCTCCTTCCCTCAAGTCCCAACAAACCAAATCCAAAATAAAAAATATATAATGCAAAAAGGATCAACTATGCAATTTTTTAATAGGTTATTGTTCTTTGCACACATCTCCTTCCCTAAAGTCTCAACAAACCAAATCCAAAACATAAAATACAGAATGCAAAAAGAGTAAACCAAGATAATGGAAATGACACTTTTTGTCATGAATCATAAGAAAAATGACATCGTTATCATGCACCTTTGTTTCCCTCTTCACACTCCCCAAGGTCCCTTGTCCCACAAACAAGCGGGTTTCATACACCAATTTGGTGGTTGGCTTGTTCATGACCTTAAAAATATATTATTATTATTATTATTATAAATTACTAAATTAACACTAATGCCCAGATAAGGGGCTTGCTTCAAGGGTCAAGCCATTTAAGCTTGAATTCAGACCATTGACTGCACTTGCAGGAGTTAGCAGAGAACCATAAGATGAGGATGACACGGTTTGTGATCTTGATGCGACATTAAACCCTGACAAACTCAGTGTGGAGAAGATAGAGTAATGGATGATGTATATACTTCCCAACTATTTCAAGCCATATCTACTTTGCATTTGAGTTCATTAAAAAACATCGCTCCCTCTTCAAGAAAACTTCAAATTAATTAATTAATTAATTAAGTAATAAATTTTAAAATGATAAGAAAATTTAAAAAATCAATTTAATTAATTTATTAAGGTCAAACTTTAAAGTATTGTGAATTTGTTTTGGTCAAAACCCAAATTAATATGAAGTCAATGCAAATTTATTACTATATAGCATGCTTTGCTTGTGGGAAGGTATAATAACAATTGACTTGTTTAAAAAATTTAATTCATCTTTACACTTGAATTTTGGTAAAACCCCAAATTAATATGAAGTCAATTCAAATTTATTACTATATAGCATGCTTTGCTTATGGGAAGGTATAATAACAATTGACTTGTTTAAAAAATTTAATTCATCTTTACACTTAATTCTAAATTAAAAGGAATCAATATTAATTAATAAATATTAAAATTTCACTTCATATAAATTTATTTTCATATTTCTTTTAACATTAAAGTTTTACTTTAAAAATGTCAATTTCCTATTTTTAAAGCAAACATAAGTCATATCAAATTGCTATTTTCATGATTTAATATATATATATATATATATTTATCTTCATGGGTGTTTTCATAAAATCAATGTTTAAATATGATGGTCATTCTCGACTAAAACTATCCAGCTTATAAAGCTATTAATAATAATAATAATAATCCATTTTTAAGGTCACGGCCAAGCCAGACACCTAATTGGTGTATAAGACCCCCTTGTTTATGGGACAAGGGACCCCCTTCGCCCAACGATTTGACTGGTAAAGTCTACGGAGGTATATATACCCTACCCCCTCTGGATTTGAACTTGTGACCTCTTAAGAGGAAACACATGCTCTTAACCATTAGGCCCACTAAGGCTGTTCTTAACCATTATGTTTCCTCTTAGGAGGAAACACAATTACTTGATTTAGAATTGTGTGTAGACTTTTGATGGATCATAAAGCA